>CAWVNZ010001955.1:0-49876 GCA_963930735.1 Dioctria linearis | reverse complement strand
GAAAAGGCAATCCCTGGCGTAATTAAAATTTGCGACAATATAAAATGAATTTTTGAATAATTTACTATAGAAAAGGCAATCCCTGGCTTAATTAAAATTTGCGTCAGAAAAAAATTATTTTTTTGAATAATTTACTATAGAAAAGGTAATCCCTGGCGTAATTAAAATTTGCGATAGAAAAAAAATTATTTTTTGAATAATTTACTATAGAAAAGGCAATCCCTGGCGTAATTAAAATTTGCGACAGTAAAAAATTCTTTTTTGAATAATTTACTATAGAAAATGCAATCCCTGGCGTAATTAAAATTTGTGACAGTAAAAAATGAATTTTTGAATAATTTACTATAGAAAAGGCAATCCCTGGGTTAATTAAAATTTGCGACAGTAAACAATTCTTTTTTGATTAATTTACTATAGAAAAGGCAATCCCTGGCGTAATTAAAATTTGTGACAGTAAAAAATGAATTTTTGAATAATATACTATAGAAAAGGCAATCCCCTGGCTTAATTAAAATTTGCGTCAGAAAAAAATTATTTTTTTGAATAATTTACTATAGAAAAGGCAATCCCTGGCGTAATTAAAATTTGCGACAGAAAAAAAATTATTTTTTGAATAATTTACTATAGAAAAGGCAATCCCTGGCGTAATTAAAATTTGCGACAGTAAACAATTATTTTTGAATAATTTACTATAGAAAAGGCAATCCCTGGCGTGATTAAAATTTGAGACAGTACAAAATGATTTTTTGAATTATTTACTATAGAAAAGGCAATCCATGGCGTAATTAAAATTTGCGACAGTAAAAAATTATTTTTTGAATAATTTACTATTGAAAAGGCAATCCCTTGCGTAATTAAAATTTGAGACAGTAAACAATTATTTTTTGAATAATTTACTATAGAAAAGGCAATACCTGGCGTAATTAAAATTTGAGACGGTAAAAAATTATTTTTTGAATAATTTACTATAGAAAAGGCAATCCCTGGCGTAAATAAAATTTGAGACAGTAAACAATTATATTTTGCAAAATTTACTATAGAAAAGGCAATCCCTGGCGTGATTAAAATTTGCGACAGTACAAAATGATTTTTTGAATAATTTACTATAGAAAAGGCAATCCCTGGCGTAATTAAAATTTGCGACAGTAAAAAATTATTTTTTGAATAATTTACTATAGAAAAGGCAATCCCTGGCTTAATTAAAATTTGCGTCAGAAAAAAATTATTTTTTTGAATAATTTACTATAGAAAAGGCAATCCCTGGCGTAATTAAAATTTGCGACAGTAAAAAATGAATTTTTGAATAATTTACTATAGAAAAGGCAATCCCTGGCGTAATTATAATTTGCGACAGTAAAAAATTATTTTTTGCATAATTTACTATAGAAAAGGCAATCCCTGGCGTAATTAAAATTTGCGACAATATAAAATGAATTTTTGAATAATTTACTATAGAAAAGGCAATCCCTGGCGTAATTAAAATTTGAGACAGTAAAAAGTGAATTTTTGAATAATTTACTATAGAAAAGGCAATCCCTGGCGTAAATAAAATTTGCAACAGTATAAAATGAATTTTTGAATAATTTACTACAGAAAAGGCAATCCCTGGCGTAATTAAAATTTGCGAAAGTAAAAAATGAATTTTTGAATAATTTACTATAGAAAAGGCAATCCCTGGCGTAATTAAAATTTGCGACAGTAAAAAATGAATTTTTGAATAATTTACTATAGAAAAGGCAATCCCTGGCGTAATTAAAATTTGCGACAGTAAAAATGAATTTTTTGAATAATTTACTATAGAAAAGGCAATCCCTGGCGTAATTAAAATTTGAGACAGTAAGAAATTATTTTTTTGAATAATTGACTATAGAAAAGGAAATCCCTGGCGTAATTAAAATTTGCGAGAGTAAAAAATTATTTTTTGAATAATTTACTATAGAAAAGGCAATCCCTGGCGTAATTAAAATTTGCGACAGTAAAAAATGAATTTTTGAATAATTTACTATAGAAAAGGCAATCCCTGGCGTAAATAAAATTTGCAACAGTATAAAATGAATTTTTGAATAATTTACTATAGAAAAGGCAATCCCTGGCGTAATTAAAATTTGAGACAGTAAGAAATTATTTTTTTGAATAATTTACTATAGAAAAGGCAATCCCTGGCGTAATTAAAATTCGCGACAGTGAAAAATTATTTTTTGAATAGTTTACTATAGAAAAGGCAATCCCTGGCGTAATTAAAATTTGAGACAGTAAAAATGAATTTTTGAATAATTTACTATAGAAAAGGCAATCCCTGGCGTAATTAAAATTTGCGACAGTAAAAAATTATTTTTTGAATAATTTACTATAGAAAAGGCAATCCCTGGCGTAATTAAAATTTGCGACAGGAAAAAATGAATTTTTGAATAATTTACTATAGAAAAGGCAATCCCTGGCGTAATTAAAATTTGCGACAGTAAAAATTAGTTTTTGCAAAATTTACTATAGAAAAGGCAATCCCTGGCGTAATTAAAATTTGCGACAGTATAAAATGAATTTTTGAATAATTTACTATAGAAAAGGCAATCCCTGGCGTAATTAAAATTTGAGACAGTAAAAAATGAATTTTTTGAATAATTTACTATAGAAAAGGCAATCCCCGGCGTAATTAAAATTTGCGACAGTATAAAATGAATTTTTGAATAATTTACTATAGAAAAGGCAATCCCTGGCGTAATTAGAATTTGAGACAGTAAAAAATGAATTTTTGAATAATTTACTATAGAAAAGGCAATCCCTGGCGTAATTATAATTTGCGACAGTAAAAAATTAGTTTTTGCAAAATTTACTATAGAAAAGGCAATCCCTGGCGTAATTAAAATTTGCGACAGTAAAAAATTATTTTTTGAATAATTTACTATAGAAAAGGCAATCCCTGGCGTAATTAAAATTTGAGACAGTAAAAAATGAATTTTTGAATAATTTACTATAGAAAAGGCAATCCCTGGTGTAATTATAATTTGCGACAGTAAAAAATTATTTTTTGAAAAATTTACTATAGAAAAGGCAATCAGTGGCGTAATTAAAATTTGAGACAGTATAAAATTATTTTTTGAATAATTTACTATAGAAAAGGCAATCCCTGGCGTAATTATAATTTGCGACAGTAAAAAATTATTTTTTGCAAAATTTACTATAGAAAAGGCAATCCCTGGCGTAATTAAAATTTGCGACAGTAAAAAATTATTTTTTGAATAATTTACTATAGAAAAAGGCAATCCCTGGCGTAATTAAAATTTGAGACAGTAAAAAATGATTTTTTGAATAATTTACTATAGAAAAGGCAATCCCTGGCGTAATTAAAATTTGAGACAGTATAAAATTATTTTTTGAATAATTTACTATAGAAAAGTCAATCCCAATTATAATTTGCGACAGTAAAAAATTATTTTTTGAATAATTTACTATAGAAAAGGCAATCCCTGGCGTAATTAAAATTTGAGACAGTAAAAAATGAATTTTTGAATAATTTACTATAGAAAAGGCAATCCCTGGCGTAATTAAAATTTGCGACAGTAAAAAATTATTTTTTGAATAATTTACTATAGAAAAGGCAATCCCTGGCGTAATTAAAATTTGAGACAGTAAAAAATTATTTTTTGAATAATTTACTATAGAAAAGGCAATCCCTGGCGTAATTAAAATTTGCGACAGAAAAAAGTTAATTTTTGAATAATTTACTATAGAGAAGGCAATCCCTGGCGTAATTAAAATTTGCGACAGTAAACAATTAATTTTTGAATAATTTACTATAGAAAAGGCAATCCCTGGCGTAATTAAAATTTGCGACAGAAAAAAAATTAATTTTTGAATAATTTACTATAGAGAAGGCAATCCCTGGCGTAATTAAAATTTGCGACAGTAAACAATTAATTTTTGAATAATTTTCTATAGAAGAGGCAATCCCTGGCGTAATTAAAATTTGAGACAGTAAAAAATGATTTTTTGAATAATTTACTATAGAAAAGGCAATCCCTGGCGTAATTAAAATTTGAGACAGTATAAAATTATTTTTTGAATAATTTACTATAGAAAAGGCAATCCCTGGCGTAATTATAATTTGCGACAGTAAAAAATTATTTTTTGAATAATTTACTATAGAAAAGGCAATCCCTGGCGTAATTAAAATTTGAGGACAGTAAAAAATGAATTTTTGAATAATTTACTATAGAAAAGGCAATCCCTGGCGTAATTAAAATTTGCGACAGTAAAAAATTATTTTTTGAATAATTTACTATAGAAAAGGCAATCCCTGGCGTAATTAAAATTTGAGACAGTAAAAAATTATTTTTTGAATAATTTACTATAGAAAAGGCAATCCCTGGCGTAATTAAAATTAGCGACAGAAAAAAATTAATTTTTGAATAATTTACTATAGAGAAGGCAATCCCTGGCGTAATTAAAATTTGCGACAGTAAACAATTAATTTTTGAATAATTTACTATAGAAAAGGCAATCCCTGGCGTAATTAAAATTTGCGACAGAAAAAAATTATTTTTTGAATAATTTACTATAGAAAAGGCAATCCCTGGCGTAATTAAAATTTGCGACAGTAAACAATTAATTTTTGAATAATTTACTATAGAAAAGGCAATCCCTGGCGTAATTAAAATTTGCGACAGTAAAAAATTATTTTTTGAATAATTTACTATAGAAAAGGCAATCCCTGGCGTAATTATAATTTGCGACAGTAAAAAAATATTTTTTGAATAATTTACTATAGAAAAGGCAATCCCTGGCGTGATTAAAATTTGAGACAGTACAAAATGATTTTTTGAATAATTTACTATAGAAAAGGCAATCCCTGGCGTAATTAAAATTTGCGACAGTAAAAAAAATATTTTTTGAATAATTTACTATAGAAAAGGCAATCCCTGGCGTAATTAAAATTTGAGACAGTAAACAATTATTTTTTGAATAATTTACTATAGAAAAGGCAATCCCTGGCGTAATTAAAATTTGAGACGGTAAAAAATTATTTTTTGAATAATTTACTATAGAAAAGGCAATCCCTGGCGTAAATAAAATTTGAGACAGTAAACAATTATTTTTTTCAAAACTTACTATAGAAAAGGCAATCCCTGGCGTAATTAAAATTTGCGACAGTAAAAAATTCTTTTTTGAATAATTTACTATAGAAAAGGCAATCCCTGGCGTAATTAAAATTTGTGACAGTAAAAAATGAATTTTTGAATAATTTACTATAGAAAAGGCAATCCCTGGCTTAATTAAAATTTGCGACAGAAAAAAATTATTTTTTTGAATAATTTACTATAGAAAAGGCAATCCCTGGCGTAATTAAAATTTGCGACAGTAAAAAATGAATTTTTGAATAATTTACTATAGAAAAGGCAATCCCTGGCGTAATTAAAATTTGCGACAGTAAAAATTTATTTTTGAATAATTTACTATAGAAAAGGCAATCCATGGCGTAATTAAAATTTGAGACAGTAAAAAATGAATTTTTGAATAATTTACTATAGAAAAGGCAATCCCTGGCGTAATTAAAATTTGAGACAGTATAAAAATGAATTTTTGCAAAATTTACTATAGAAAAGGCAATCCCTGGCGTAATTAAAATTTGAGACAGTAAAAAATGATTTTTTGAATAATTTACTATAGAAAAGGCAATCCCTGGCGTAATTATAATTTGCGACAGTAAAAAATTATTTTTTGAATAATTTACTATAGAAAAGGCAATCCCTGGCGTAATTAAAATTTGCGACAGTATAAAATGAATTTTTGAATAATTTACTATAGAAAAGGCAATCCCTGGCGTAATTAAAATTTGAGACAGTAAAAAATGAATTTTTGAATAATTTTCTATAGAAAAGGCAATCCCTGGCGTAATTAAAATTTGCGACAGTAAAAAATTAGTTTTTGCAAAATTTACTATAGAAAAGGCAATCCCTGGCGTAATTAAAATTTGAGACAGTATAAAATGAATTTTTGCAAAATTTACTATAGAAAAGGCAATCCCTGGCGTAATTAAAATTTGAGACAGTAAAAAATGATTTTTTGAATAATTTACTATAGAAAAGGCAATCCCTGGCGTAATTATAATTTGCGACAGTAAAAAATTATTTTTTGAATAATTTACTATAGAAAAGGCAATCCCTGGCGTAATTAAAATTTGCGACAGTATAAAATGAATTTTTGAATAATTTACTATAGAAAAGGCAATCCATGGCGTAATTAAAATTTGAGACAGTAAAAAATGAATTTTTGAATAATTTACTATAGAAAAGGCAATCCCTGGCGTAATTAAAATTTGCGACAGTAAAAAATTAGTTTTTGCAAAATTTACTATAGAAAAGGCAATCCCTGGCGTAATTAAAATTTGAGACAGCAAAAAATGAATTTTTTGAATAATTTACTATAGCAAAAGGCAATCCCTGGCGTAATTAAAATTTGAGAACAGTAAAAAATGATTTTTTGAATAATTTACTATAGAAAAGGCACTCCCTGGCGTAATTAAAATTTGCGACAGTAAAAAATTATTTTTTGAATAATTTACTATAGAAAAGGCAATCCCTGTCGTAATTATAATTTGCGACACTAAACAATTATTTTTTGAATAATTTACTATAGAAAAGGCAATCCCTGGCGTAATTAAAATTTGAGACAGTAAAAAATTATTTTTTGAATAATTTACTATAGAAAAGGCAATCCCTGGCGTAATTAAAATTTGAGACAGTAAAAAATGAATTTTGAATAATTTACTATAGAAAAGGCAATCCCTGGCGTAATTAAAATTTGAGACAGTAAAAAATGAATTTTTGAATAATTTACTATAGAAAAGGCAATCCCTGGCGTAATTAAAATTTGAGACAGTAAAAAATGAATTTTTGAATAATTTACTATAGAAAAGGCAATCCCTGGCGTAATTATAATTTGCGACACTAAACAATTATTTTTTGAATAATTTACTATAGAAAAGGCAATCCCTGGCGTAATAAAAATTTGAGACAGTAAAAAATGAATTTTTTGAATAATTTACTATAGAAAAGGCAATCCCTGGCGTAATTAAAATTTGAGACAGTAAAAAATGAATTTTTTGAATAATTTACTATAGAAAAGGCAATCCCTGGCGTAATTAAAATTTGTGACAGTAAAAAATGAATTTTTGAATAATTTACTATAGAAAAGGCAATCCCTGGCGTAATTAAAATTTGAGACAGTAAAAAATGAATTTTTGAATAATTTACTATAGAAAAGGCAATCCCTGGCGTAATTAAAATTTGAGACAGTAAAAAATGAATTTTTGAATAATTTACTATAGAAAAGGCAATCCCTGGCGTAATTAAAATTTGAGACAGTAAAAAATGAATTTTTGAATAATTTACTATAGAAAAGGCAATCCCTGGCGTAATTAAAATTTGAGACAGTATAAAATGAATTTTTGCAAAATTTACTATAGAAAAGGCAATCCCTGGCGTAATTAAAATTTGAGACAGTAAAAAATGATTTTTTGAATAATTTACTATAGAAAAGGCAATCCCTGGCGTAATTATAATTTGCGACAGTAAAAAATTATTTTTTGAATAATTTACTATAGAAAAGGCAATCCCTGGCGTAATTAAAATTTGCGACAGTATAAAATGAATTTTTGAAGAATTTACTATAGAAAAGGCAATCCCTGGCGTAATTAAAATTTGAGACAGTAAAAAATGAATTTTTGAATAATTTACTATAGAAAAGGCAATCCCTGGCGTAATTAAAATTTGCCACAGTAAAAAATTAGTTTTTGCAAAATTTACTATAGAAAAGGCAATCCCTGGCGTAATTAAAATTTGAGACAGTATAAAATGAATTTTTGCAAAATTTACTATAGAAAAGGCAATCCCTGGCGTAATTAAAATTTGAGACAGTAAAAAATGATTTTTTGAATAATTTACTATAGAAAAGGCAATCCCTGGCGTAATTATAATTTGCGACAGTAAAAAATTATTTTTTGAATAATTTACTATAGAAAAGGCAATCCCTGGCGTAATTAAAATTTGCGACAGTATAAAATGAATTTTTGAATAATTTACTATAGAAAAGGCAATCCATGGCGTAATTAAAATTTGAGACAGTAAAAAATGAAATTTTGAATAATTTACTATAGAAAAGGCAATCCCTGGCGTAATTAAAATTTGCGACAGTAAAAAATTAGTTTTTGCAAAATTTACTATAGAAAAGGCAATCCCTGGCGTAATTAAAATTTGAGACAGCAAAAAATGAATTTTTTGAATAATTTACTATAGAAAAGGCAATCCCTGGCGTAATTAAAATTTGAGACAGTAAAAAATGATTTTTTGAATAATTTACTATAGAAAAGGCAATCCCTGGCGTAATTTAAATTTGCGACAGTAAAAAATTATTTTTTGAATAATTTACTATAGAAAAGGCAATCCCTGGCGTAATTAAAATTTGAAACAGTAAAAAATGAATTTTTGAATAATTTAATATAGAAAAGGCAATCCTGGCGTAATTAAAATTTGAGACAGTAAAAAATGAATTTTTGAATAATTTACTATAGAAAAGGCAATCCCTGGCGTAATTAAAATTTGAGACAGTAAAAAATGAATTTTTGAATAATTTACTATAGAAAAGGCAATCCCTGGCGTAATTAAAATTTGAGACAGTAAAAAATGAATTTTTGAATAATTTACTATGGAAAAGGCAATCCCTGGCGTAATTATAATTTGCGACACTAAACAATTATTTTTTGAATAATTTACTATAAAAAAGGCAATCCCTGGCGTAATAAAAATTTGAGACAGTAAAAAATGAATTTTTTGAATAATTTACTATAGAAAAGGCAATCCCTGGCGTAATTAAAATTTGAGACAGTAAAAAATGAATTTTTTGAATAATTTACTATAGAAAAGGCAATCCCTGGCGTAATTAAAATTTGAGACAGTAAAAAATGAATTTTTGAATAATTTACTATAGAAAAGGCAATCCCTGGCGTAATTAAAATTTGAGACAGTAAAAAATGAATTTTTGAATAATTTACTATAGAAAAGGCAATCCCTGGCCTAATTAAAATTTGAGACAGTAAAAAATGAATTTTTGAATAATTTACTATAGAAAAGGCAATCCCTGGCGTAATTATAATTTGCGACACTAAACAATTATTTTTTGAATAATTTACTATAGAAAAGGCAATCCCTGGCCTAATTAAAATTTGAGACAGTAAAAAATGAATTTTTGAATAATTTACTATAGAAAAGGCAATCCCTGGCGTAATTATAATTTGCGACACTAAACAATTATTTTTTGAATAATTTACTATAGAAAAGGCAATCCCTGGCGTAATTAAAATTTGAGACAGTAAAAAATGAATTTTTGAATAATTTACTATAGAAAAGGCAATCCCTGGCGTAATTTAAATTTGCGACAGTAAAAAATTATTTTTTGAATAATTTACTATAGAAAAGGCAATCCCTGGCGTAATTAAAATTTGAAACAGTAAAAAATGAATTTTTGAATAATTTAATATAGAAGAGGCAATCCCTGGCGTAATTAAAATTTGAGACAGTAAAAAATGAATTTTTGAATAATTTACTATAGAAAAGGCAATCCCTGGCGTAATTAAAATTTGCGACAGTAAAAAATGAATTTTTGAATAATTTACTATAGAAAAGGCAATCCCTGGCGTAATTAAAATTTGTGACAGTAAAAAATGAATTTTTGAAAAATTTACTATAGAAAAGGCAATCCTGGCGTAATTAAAATTTGAGACATTAAAAAATGAATTTTTGAATAATTTACTATAGAAAAGGCAATCCCTGGCGTAATTAAAATTTGCGACAGTAAACAATTAATTTTTGAATAATTTACTATAGAAAAGGCAATCCATGGCGTAATTAAAATTTGAGACAGTAAAAAATGAATTTTTGAATAATTTACTATAGAAAAGGCAATCCCTGGCGTAATTATAATTTGAGACAGTAAAAATTATTTTTTGAATAATTTACTATAGAAAAGGCAATCCCTGCGTAATCAAAATTTGCGACAGTAAAAAATTATTTTTGAATAATTTACTATAGAAAAGGCAATCCCTGGCGTAATTAAATTTGAGACAGTAAAAAATGAATTTTTGAATAATTTACTATAGAAAAGGCAATCCCTGGCGTAATTAAAATTTGAGATAGTATAAAATTAGTTTTTGCAAAATTTACTATAGAAAAGGCAATCCCTGGCGTAATTAAAATTTGAGACAGTAAAAAATTATTTTTTTGAATAATTTACTATAGAAAAGGCAATCCCTGGCGTAATTAAAATTTGCGACAGTAAAAAATTATTTTTTGAATAATTTACTATAGAAAAGGCAATCCCTGGCGTAATTAAAATTTGTGACAGAAAAAATTATTTTTTGAATAATTTACTATAGAAAAGGCAATCCCTGGCGTAATAAAAATTTGAGACAGTAAAAAATGAATTTTTTGAATAATTTACTATAGAAAAGGCAATCCCTGGCGTAATTAAAATTTGAGACAGTAAAAAAATGAATTTTTTGAATAATTTACTATAGAAAAGGCAATCCCTGGCGTAATTAAAATTTGAGACAGTAAAAAATGAATTTTTGAATAATTTACTATAGAAAAGGCAATCCCTGGCGTAATTAAAATTTGAGACAGAAAAAAATGAATTTTTGAATAATTTACTATAGAAAAGGCAATCCCAGGCGTAATTATAATTTGCGACACTAAACAATTATTTTTTGAATAATTTACTATAGAAAAGGCAATCCCTGGCGTAATTAAAATTTGAGACAGTAAAAAATGAATTTTTGAATAATTTACTATAGAAAAGGCAATCCCTGGCGTAATTAAAATTTGAGACAGTATAAAATTAGTTTTTGCAAAATTTACTATAGAAAAGGCAATCCCTGGCGTGATTAAAATTTGAGACAGTAAAAAATGAATTTTTTGAATAATTTTACTATAGAAAAGGCAATCCCTGGCGTAATTAAAATTTGAGACAGTAAAAAATGAATTTTTGAATAATTTACTATAGAAAAGGCAATCCCTGGCGTAATTAAAATTTGAGACAGTAAAAAATGAATTTTTGAATAATTTACTATAGAAAAGGCAATCCCTGGCGTAATTATAATTTGCGACACTAAACAATTATTTTTTGAATAATTTACTATAGAAAAGGCAATCCCTGGCGTAATTAAAATTTGAGACAGTAAAAAATGATTTTTTGAATAATTTACTATAGAAAAGGCAATCCCTGGCGTAATTATAATTTGCGACACTAAACAATTATTTTTTGAATAATTTACTATAGAAAAGGCAATCCCTGGCGTAATTAAAATTTGAGACAGTAAAAAATGAATTTTTGAATAATTTACTATAGAAAAGGCAATCCCTGGCGTAATTATAATTTGCGACACTAAACAATTATTTTTTGAATAATTTACTATATAAAAGGCAATACCTGGCGTAATTAACATTTGAGACAGTAAAAAATGAATTTTTTGAATAATTTACTATAGAAAAGGCAATCCCTAGCGTAATTAAAATTTGCGACAGTAAAAAATTATTTTTTGAATAATTTACTATAGAAAAGGCAATCCCTGGCGTAATTAAAATTTGCGACAGTAAAAAATTATTTTTTGAATAATTTACTATAGAAAAGGCAATCCCTGGCGTAATTATAATTTGCGACACTAAACAATTATTTTTTGAATAATTTACTATAGAAAAGGCAATCCTTGGCGTAATTAAAATTTGAGACAGTAAAAAATTATTTTTTGAATAATTTACTATAGAAAAGGCAATCCCTGGCGTAATTAAAATTTGAGACAGTATAAAATTATTTTTTGAATAATTTACTATAGAAAAGGCAATCCCTGCGTAATTAAAATTTGAGACAGTAAAAAATTAATTTTTGAATAATTTACTATAGAAAAGGCAATCCCTGGCGTAATTAAAATTTGAGACAGTAAAAAATGAATTTTTGAATAATTTACTATAGAAAAGGCAATCCCTGGCTTAATTAAAATTTGCGACAGTAAAAAATGCATTTTTGAATAATTTACTATAGAAAAGGCAATCCCTGGCGTAATTAAAATTTGAGACTGTAAAAAATGAATTTTTTGAATAATTTACTATAGAAAAGGCAATCCCTGGCGTAATTAAAATTTGCGACAGTATAAAATGAATTTTTGAATAATTTACTATAGAAAAGGCAATCCCTGGCGTAATTAAAATTTGAGACAGTAAAAAATGAATTTTTGAATAATTTACTATAGAAAAGGCAATCCCTGGCGTAATTAAAATTTGAGACAGTATAAAATTATTTTTTGAATAATTTACTATAGAAAAGGCAATCCCTGGCGTAAATAAAATTTGAGACAGTAAAAAATTATTTTTTGCAAAATTTACTATAGAAAAGGCAATCCCTGGCGTAATTAAAATTTGAGACAGTAAAAAATGAATTTTTGAATAATTTACTATAGAAAAGGCAATCCCTGGCGTAATTAAAATTTGCGACAGTAAAAAATTAGTTTTTGCAAAATTTACTATAGAAAAGGCAATCCCTGGCGTAATTAAAATTTGCGACAGTAAAAAAATTATTTTTTGAATAATTTACTATAGAAAAGGCAATCCCTGGAGTAATTAAAATTTGAGACAGTAAAAAATGAATTTTTTGAATAATTTACTATAGAAAAGGCAATCCCTGTCGTAATTAAAATTTGCGACAGTATAAAATGAATTTTTGAATAATTTACTATAGAAAAGGCAATCCCTGGCGTAATTAAAATTTGAGACAGTAAAAAATGAATTTTGAATAATTTACTATAGAAAAGGCAATCCCTGGCGTAATTATAATTTGCGACAGTAAAAAATTAGCTTTTGCAAAATTTACTATAGAAAACGCAATCCCTGGCGTAATTAAAATTTGCGACAGTAAAAAATTATTTTTTGAATAATTTACTATAGAAAAGGCAATCCCTGGCGTAATTAAAATTTGAGACAGTAAAAAATGAATTTTTGAATAATTTACTATAGAAAAGAGCCAATCCCTGGCGAAATTAAAATTTGAGACAGTATAAAATTATTTTTTGAATAATTTACTATAGAAAAGGCAATCCCTGGCGTAATTATAATTTGCGACAGTAAAAAATTATTTTTTGAATAATTTACTATAGAAAAGGCAATCCCTGGCGTAATTAAAATTTGAGACAGTAAAAAAATGAATTTTTGAATAATTTACTATAGAAAAGGCAATCCCTGGCGTAATTATAATTTGCGACACTAAACAATTATTTTTTGAATAATTTACTATAGAAAAGGCAATCCCTGGCGTAATTAAAATTTGAGACAGTAAAAAATGAATTTTTGAATAATTTACTATAGAAAAGGCAATCGCTGGCGTAATTAAAATTTGAGACAGTATAAAATTAGTTTTTGCAAAATTTACTATAGAAAAGGCAATCCCTGGCGTGATTAAAATTTGAGACAGTAAAAAAATGAATTTTTTGAATAATTTACTATAGAAAAGGCAATCCCTGGCGTAATTAAAATTTGAGACAGTAAAAAATGAATTTTTGAATAATTTACTATAGAAAAGGCAATCCCTGGCGTAATTAAAATTTGAGACAGTAAAAAATGAATTTTTGAATAATTTACTATAGAAAAGGCAATCCCTGGCGTAATTATAATTTGCGACACTAAACAATTATTTTTTGAATAATTTACTATAGAAAAGGCAATCCCTGGCGTAATTAAAATTTGAGACAGTAAAAAATGATTTTTTGAATAATTTACTATAGAAAAGGCAATCCCTGGCGTAATTATAATTTGCGACACTAAACAATTATTTTTTGAATAATTTACTATAGAAAAGGCAATCCCTGGCGTAATTAAAATTTGAGACAGTAAAAAAATGAATTTTTGAATAATTTACTATAGAAAAGGCAATCCCTGGCGTAATTATAATTTGCGACACTAAACAATTATTTTTTGAATAATTTACTATAGAAAAGGCAATCCCTGGCGTAATTAAAATTTGAGACAGTAAAAAATGAATTTTTTGAATAATTTACTATAGAAAAGGCAATCCCTAGCGTAATTAAAATTTGCGACAGTAAAAAATTATTTTTTGAATAATTTACTATAGAAAAGGCAATCCCTGGCGTAATTAAAATTTGCGACAGTAAAAAATTATTTTTTGAATAATTTACTATAGAAAAGGCAATCCCTGGCGTAATTATAATTTGCGACACTAAACAATTATTTTTTGAATAATTTACTATAGAAAAGGCAATCCTTGGCGTAATTAAAATTTGAGACAGTAAAAAATTATTTTTTGAATAATTTACTATAGAAAAGGCAATCCCTGGCGTAATTAAAATTTGAGACAGTATAAAATTATTTTTTGAATAATTTACTATAGAAAAGGCAATCCCTGGCGTAATTAAAATTTGAGACAGTAAAAAATTAATTTTTGAATAATTTACTATAGAAAAGGCAATCCCTGGCGTAATTAAAATTTGAGACAGTAAAAAATGAATTTTTGAATAATTTACTATAGAAAAGGCAATCCCTGGCGTAATTAAAATTTGCGACAGTAAAAAATGCATTTTTTGAATAATTTACTATAGAAAAGGCAATCCCTGGCGTAATTAAAATTTGAGACTGTAAAAAATGAATTTTTTGAATAATTTACTATAGAAAAGGCAATCCCTGGCGTAATTAAAATTTGCGACAGTATAAAATGAATTTTTGAATAATTTACTATAGAAAAGGCAATCCCTGGCGTAATTAAAATTTGAGACAGTAAAAAATGAATTTTTGAATAATTTACTATAGAAAAGGCAATCCCTGGCGTAATTAAAATTTGAGACAGTATAAAATTATTTTTTGAATAATTTACTATAGAAAAGGCAATCCCTGGCGTAATTATAATTTGCGACACTAAACAATTATTTTTTGAATAATTTACTATATAAAAGGCAATACCTGGCGTAATTAACATTTGAGACAGTAAAAAATGAATTTTTTGAATAATTTACTATAGAAAAGGCAATCCCTAGCGTAATTAAAATTTGCGACAGTAAAAAATTATTTTTTGAATAATTTACTATAGAAAAGGCAATCCCTGGCGTAATTAAAATTTGCGACAGTAAAAAATTATTTTTTGAATAATTTACTATAGAAAAGGCAATCCCTGGCGTAATTATAATTTGCGACACTAAACAATTATTTTTTGAATAATTTACTATAGAAAAGGCAATCCTTGGCGTAATTAAAATTTGAGACAGTAAAAAATTATTTTTTGAATAATTTACTATAGAAAAGGCAATCCCTGGCGTAATTAAAATTTGAGACAGTATAAAATTATTTTTTGAATAATTTACTATAGAAAAGGCAATCCCTGGCGTAATTAAAATTTGAGACAGTAAAAAATTAATTTTTGAATAATTTACTATAGAAAAGGCAATCCCTGGCGTAATTAAAATTTGAGACAGTAAAAAATGAATTTTTGAATAATTTACTATAGAAAAGGCAATCCTGGCTTAATTAAAATTTGCGACAGTAAAAAATGCATTTTTGAATAATTTACTATAGAAAAGGCAATCCCTGGCGTAATTAAAATTTGAGACTGTAAAAAATGAATTTTTTGAATAATTTACTATAGAAAAGGCAATCCCTGGCGTAATTAAAATTTGCGACAGTATAAAATGAATTTTTGAATAATTTACTATAGAAAAGGCAATCCCTGGCGTAATTAAAATTTGAGACAGTAAAAAATGAATTTTTGAATAATTTACTATAGAAAAGGCAATCCCTGGCGTAATTAAAATTTGAGACAGTATAAAATTATTTTTTGAATAATTTACTATAGAAAAGGCAATCCTTGGCGTAATTAAAATTTGAGACAGTAAAAAATTATTTTTTGAATAATTTACTATAGAAAAGGCAATCCCTGGCGTAATTAAAATTTGAGACAGTATAAAATTATTTTTTGAATAATTTACTATAGAAAAGGCAATCCCTGGCGTAATTAAAATTTGAGACAGTAAAAAATTAATTTTTGAATAATTTACTATAGAAAAGGCAATCCCTGGCGTAATTAAAATTTGAGACAGTAAAAAATGAATTTTTGAATAATTACTATAGAAAAGGCAATCCCTGGCGTAATTAAAATTTGCGACAGTAAAAAATGCATTTTTTGAATAATTTACTATAGAAAAGGCAATCCCTGGCGTAATTAAAATTTGAGACTGTAAAAAATGAATTTTTTGAATAATTTACTATAGAAAAGGCAATCCCTGGCGTAATTAAAATTTGCGACAGTATAAAATGAATTTTTGAATAATTTACTATAGAAAAGGCAATCCCTGGCGTAATTAAAATTTGAGACAGTAAAAAATGAATTTTTGAATAATTTACTATAGAAAAGGCAATCCCTGGCGTAATTAAAATTTGAGACAGTATAAAATTATTTTTTGAATAATTTACTATAGAAAAGGCAATCCCTGGCGTAATTATAATTTGCGACACTAAACAATTATTTTTTGAATAATTTACTATATAAAAGGCAATACCTGCGTAATTAACATTTGAGACAGTAAAAAATGAATTTTTTGAATAATTTACTATAGAAAAGGCAATCCCTAGCGTAATTAAAATTTGCGACAGTAAAAAATTATTTTTTGAATAATTTACTATAGAAAAGGCAATCCCTGGCGTAATTAAAATTTGCGACAGTAAAAAATTATTTTTTGAATAATTTACTATAGAAAAGGCAATCCCTGGCGTAATTATAATTTGCGACACTAAACAATTATTTTTTGAATAATTTACTATAGAAAAGGCAATCCTTGGCGTAATTAAAATTTGAGACAGTAAAAAATTATTTTTTGAATAATTTACTATAGAAAAGGCAATCCCCTGGCGTAATTAAAATTTGAGACAGTATAAAAATTATTTTTTGAATAATTTACTATAGAAAAGGCAATCCCTGGCGTAATTAAAATTTGAGACAGTAAAAAATTAATTTTTGAATAATTTACTATAGAAAAGGCAATCCCTGGCGTAATTAAAATTTGAGACAGTAAAAAATGAATTTTTGAATAATTTACTATAGAAAAGGCAATCCCTGGCTTAATTAAAATTTGCGACAGTAAAAAATGCATTTTTGAATAATTTACTATAGAAAAGGCAATCCCTGGCGTAATTAAAATTTGAGACTGTAAAAATGAATTTTTTGAATAATTTACTATAGAAAAGGCAATCCCTGGCGTAATTAAAATTTGCGACAGTATAAAATGAATTTTTGAATAATTTACTATAGAAAAAGGCAATCCCTGGCGTAATTAAAATTTGAGACAGTAAAAAATGAATTTTTGAATAATTTACTATAGAAAAGGCAATCCCTGGCGTAATTAAAATTTGAGACAGTATAAAATTATTTTTTGAATAATTTACTATAGAAAAGGCAATCCCTGGCGTAAATAAAATTTGAGACAGTAAAAAATTATTTTTGCAAAATTTACTATAGAAAAGGCAATCCCTGGCGTAATTAAAATTTGAGACAGTAAAAAATGAATTTTTGAATAATTTACTATAGAAAAGGCAATCCCTGGCGTAATTAAAATTTGCGACAGTAAAAAAATTAGTTTTTGCAAAATTTACTATAGAAAAGGCAATCCCTGGCGTAATTAAAATTTGCGACAGTAAAAAATTATTTTTTTGAATAATTTACTATAGAAAAGGCAATCCCTGGAGTAATTAAAATTTGAGACAGTAAAAAATGAATTTTTTGAATAATTTACTATAGAAAAGGCAATCCCTGTCGTAATTAAAATTTGCGACAGTATAAAATGAATTTTTGAATAATTTACTATAGAAAAGGCAATCCCTGGCGTAATTAAAATTTGAGACAGTAAAAAATGAATTTTTGAATAATTTACTATAGAAAAGGCAATCCCTGGCGTAATTATAATTTGCGACAGTAAAAAATTAGCTTTTGCAAAATTTACTATAGAAAACGCAATCCCTGGCGTAATTAAAATTTGCGACAGTAAAAAATTATTTTTTGAATAATTTACTATAGAAAAGGCAATCCCTGGCGTAATTAAAATTTGAGACAGTAAAAAATGAATTTTTGAATAATTTACTATAGAAAAGGCAATCCCTGGCGAAATTAAAATTTGAGACAGTATAAAATTATTTTTTGAATAATTTACTATAGAAAAGGCAATCCCTGGCGTAATTATAATTTGCGACAGTAAAAAATTATTTTTTGAATAATTTACTATAGAAAAGGCAATCCCTGGCGTAATTAACATTTGAGACAGTAAAAAATGAATTTTTGAATAATTTACTATAGAAAAGGCAATCCCTGGCGTAATTATAATTTGCGACACTAAACAATTATTTTTTGAATAATTTACTATAGAAAAGGCAATCCCTGGCGTAATTAAAATTTGAGACAGTAAAAAATGAATTTTTGAATAATTTACTATAGAAAAGGCAATCCCTGGCGTAATTAAAATTTGAGACAGTATAAAATTAGTTTTTGCAAAATTTACTATAGAAAAGGCAATCCCTGGCGTGATTAAAATTTGAGACAGTAAAAAATGAATTTTTTGAATAATTTACTATAGAAAAGGCAATCCCTGGCGTAATTAAAATTTGAGACAGTAAAAAATGAATTTTTGAATAATTTACTATAGAAAAGGCAATCCCTGGCGTAATTAAAATTTGAGACAGTAAAAAATGAATTTTTGAATAATTTACTATAGAAAAGGCAATCCCTGGCGTAATTATAATTTGCGACACTAAACAATTATTTTTTGAATAATTTACTATAGAAAAGGCAATCCCTGGCGTAATTAAAATTTGAGACAGTAAAAAATGATTTTTTGAATAATTTACTATAGAAAAGGCAATCCCTGGCGTAATTATAATTTGCGACACTAAACAATTATTTTTTGAATAATTTACTATAGAAAAGGCAATCCCTGGCGTAATTAAAATTTGAGACAGTAAAAAATGAATTTTTGAATAATTTACTATAGAAAAGGCAATCCCTGGCGTAATTATAATTTGCGACACTAAACAATTATTTTTTGAATAATTTACTATAGAAAAGGCAATCCCTGGCGTAATTAAAATTTGAGACAGTAAAAAATGAATTTTTTGAATAATTTACTATAGAAAAGGCAATCCCTAGCGTAATTAAAATTTGCGACAGTAAAAAATTATTTTTTGAATAATTTACTATAGAAAAGGCAATCCCTAGCGTAATTAAAATTTGCGACAGTAAAAAATTATTTTTTGAATAATTTACTATAGAAAAGGCAATCCCTGGCGTAATTAAAATTTGCGACAGTAAAAAATTATTTTTTGAATAATTTACTATAGAAAAGGCAATCCCTGGCGTAATTAAAATTTGAGACAGTAAAAAATGAATTTTTTGAATAATTTACTATAGAAAAGGCAATCCCTGGCGTAATTAAAATTTGCGACAGTATAAAATGAATTTTTGAATAATTTACTATAGAAAAGGCAATCCCTGGCGTAATTAAAATTTGAGACAGTAAAAAATGAATTTTTGAATAATTTACTATAGAAAAGGCAATCCCTGGCGTAATTATAATTTGCGACAGTAAAAAATTAGTTTTTGCAAAATTTACTATAGAAAACGCAATCCCTGGCGTAATTAAAATTTGCGACAGTAAAAAATTATTTTTTGAATAATTTACTATAGAAAAGGCAATCCCTGGCGTAATTAAAATTTGAGACAGTAAAAAATGAATTTTTGAATAA
Source organism: Dioctria linearis (assembly GCA_963930735.1). NCBI lineage: Eukaryota > Metazoa > Arthropoda > Insecta > Diptera > Asilidae > Dioctria > Dioctria linearis. The sequence continues at coordinate 30,050 of CAWVNZ010001955.1, read as the reverse complement.
TTTACTATAGAAAAGGCAATCCCTGGCGAAATTAAAATTTGAGACAGTATAAAATTATTTTTTGAATAATTTACTATAGAAAAGGCAATCCCTGGCGTAATTATAATTTGCGACAGTAAAAAATTATTTTTTGAATAATTTACTATAGAAAAGGCAATCCCTGGCGTAATTAAAATTTGAGACAGTAAAAAATGAATTTTTGAATAATTTACTATAGAAAAGGCAATCCCTGGCGTAATTAAAATTTGCGACAGTAAAAAATTATTTTTTGAATAATTTACTATAGAAAAGGCAATCCCTGGCGTAATTAAAATTTGAGACAGTAAAAAATTATTTTTTGAATAATTTACTATAGAAAAGGCAATCCCTGGCGTAATTAAAATTTGCGACAGAAAAAAATTAATTTTTGAATAATTTACTATAGAGAAGGCAATCCCTGGCGTAATTAAAATTTGCGACAGTAAACAATTATTTTTTGAATAATTTACTATAGAAAAGGCAATCCCTGGCGTAATTAAAATTTGCGACAGAAAAAAATTATTTTTTGAATAATTTACTATAGAAAAGGCAATCCTGGCGTAATTAAAATTTTGCGACAGTAAACAATTAATTTTTGAATAATTTACTATAGAAAAGGCAATCCCTGGCGTAATTAAAATTTGCGACAGAAAAAAATTATTTTTTGAATAATTTACTATAGAAAAGGCAATCCCTGGCGTAATTAAAATTTGCGACAGTAAAAAATTATTTTTTGAATAATTTACTATAGAAAAGGCAATCCCTGGCGTAATTAAAATTTGAGACAGTAAAAAATGAATTTTTGAATAATTTACTATAGAAAAGGCAATCCCTGGCGTAATTATAATTTGCGACACTAAACAATTATTTTTTGAATAATTTACTATAGAAAAGGCAATCCCTGGCGTAATTAAAATTTGAGACAGTAAAAAATGAATTTTTTGAATAATTTACTATAGAAAAGGCAATCCCTAGCGTAATTAAAATTTGCGACAGTAAAAAATTATTTTTTGAATAATTTACTATAGAAAAGGCAATCCCTGGCGTAATTAAAATTTGCGACAGTAAAAAATTATTTTTTGAATAATTTACTATAGAAAAGGCAATCCCTGGCGTAATTATAATTTGCGACACTAAACAATTATTTTTTGAATAATTTACTATAGAAAAGGCAATCCTTGGCGTTATTAAAATTTGAGACAGTAAAAAATTATTTTTTGAATAATTTACTATAGAAAAGGCAATCCCTGGCGTAATTAAAATTTGAGACAGTATAAAATTATTTTTTGAATAATTTACTATAGAAAAGGCAATCCCTGGCGTAATTAAAATTTGAGACAGTAAAAAATTAATTTTTGAATAATTTACTATAGAAAAGGCAATCCCTGGCGTAATTAAAATTTGAGACAGTAAAAAATGAATTTTTGAATAATTTACTATAGAAAAGGCAATCCCTGGCGTAATTAAAATTTGCGACAGTAAAAAATGCATTTTTGAATAATTTACTATAGAAAAGGCAATCCCTGGCGTAATTAAAATTTGAGACTGTAAAAAATGAATTTTTTGAATAATTTACTATAGAAAAGGCAATCCCTGGCGTAATTAAAATTTGCGACAGTATAAAATGAATTTTGAATAATTTACTATAGAAAAGGCAATCCCTGGCGTAATTAAATTTGAGACAGTAAAAAAATGAATTTTTGAATAATTTACTATAGAAAAGGCAATCCCTGGCGTAATTAAAATTTGAGACAGTATAAAATTATTTTTTGAATAATTTACTATAGAAAAGGCAATCCCTGGCGTAATTAAAATTTGAGACAGTAAAAAATTATTTTTTGCAAAATTTACTATAGAAAAGGCAATCCCTGGCGTAATTAAAATTTGAGACAGTAAAAAATGAATTTTTGAATAATTTACTATAGAAAAGGCAATCCCTGGCGTAATTAAAATTTGCGACAGTAAAAAATTAGTTTTTGCAAAATTTACTATAGAAAAGGCAATCCCTGGCGTAATTAAAATTTGCGACAGTAAAAAATTATTTTTTGAATAATTTACTATAGAAAAGGCAATCCCCTGGCGTAATTAAAATTTGAGACAGTAAAAAATGAATTTTTTGAATAATTTACTATAGAAAAGGCAATCCCTGGGCGTAATTAAAATTTGCGACAGTATAAAATGAATTTTTGAATAATTTACTATAGAAAAGGCAATCCCTGGCGTAATTAAAATTTGAGACAGTAAAAAATGAATTTTTGAATAATTTACTATAGAAAAGGCAATCCCTGGCGTAATTATAATTTGCGACAGTAAAAAATTAGTTTTTGCAAAATTTACTATAGAAAACGCAATCCCTGGCGTAATTAAAATTTGCGACAGTAAAAAATTATTTTTTGAATAATTTACTATAGAAAAGGCAATCCCTGGCGTAATTAAAATTTGAGACAGTAAAAAATGAATTTTTGAATAATTTACTATAGAAAAGGCAATCCCTGGCGAAATTAAAATTTGAGACAGTATAAAATTATTTTTTGAATAATTTACTATAGAAAAGGCAATCCCTGGCGTAATTATAATTTGCGACAGTAAAAAATTATTTTTTGAATAATTTACTATAGAAAAGGCAATCCCTGGCGTAATTAAAATTTGAGACAGTAAAAAAATGAATTTTTGAATAATTTACTATAGAAAAGGCAATCCCTGGCGTAATTAAAATTTGCGACAGTAAAAAATTATTTTTTGAATAATTTACTATAGAAAAGGCAATCCCTGGCGTAATTAAAATTTGAGACAGTAAAAAATTATTTTTTGAATAATTTACTATAGAAAAGGCAATCCCTGGCGTAATTAAAATTTGCGACAGAAAAAAATTAATTTTTGAATAATTTACTATAGAGAAGGCAATCCTGGCGTAATTAAAATTTGCGACAGTAAACAATTATTTTTTGAATAATTTACTATAGAAAAGGCAATCCCTGGCGTAATTAAAATTTGCGACAGAAAAAAATTATTTTTTGAATAATTTACTATAGAAAAGGCAATCCCTGGCGTAATTAAAATTTTGCGACAGTAAACAATTAATTTTTGAATAATTTACTATAGAAAAGGCAATCCCTGGCGTAATTAAAATTTGCGACAGAAAAAAATTATTTTTGAATAATTTACTATAGAAAAGGCAATCCCTGGCGTAATTAAAATTTGCGACAGTAAAAAATTATTTTTGAATAATTTACTATAGAAAAGGCAATCCCTGGCGTAATTAAAATTTGCGACAGAAAAAAATTATTTTTTGAATAATTTACTATAGAAAAGGCAATCCCTGGCGTAATTAAAATTTTGCGACAGTAAACAATTAATTTTTGAATAATTTACTATAGAAAAGGCAATCCCTGGCGTAATTAAAATTTGCGACAGAAAAAAAATATTTTTTGAATAATTTACTATAGAAAAGGCAATCCCTGGCGTAATTAAAATTTGCGACAGTAAAAAATTATTTTTTGAATAATTTACTATAGAAAAGGCAATCCCTGGCGTAATTAAAATTTGAGACAGTAAAAAATGAATTTTTGAATAATTTACTATAGAAAAGGCAATCCCTGGCGTAATTAAAATTTGAGACAGTAAAAATGAATTTTTTGAATAATTTACTATAGAAAAGGCAATCCCTGGCGTAATTATAATTTGAGACAGTAAAAAATGAATTTTTGAATAATTTACTATAGAAAAGGCAATCCCTGGCGTAATTAAATTTGCGACAGTAAAAATTAGTTTTTTGCAAAATTTACTATAGAAAAAGGCAATCCCTGGCGTAATTAAAATTTGCGACAGTAAAAAATTATTTTTTGAATAATTTACTATAGAAAAGGCAATCCCTGGCGTAATTAAAATTTGAGACAGTAAAAAATGAATTTTTTGAATAATTTACTATAGAAAAGGCAATCCCTGGCGTAATTAAAATTTGCGACAGTATAAAATGAATTTTTGAATAATTTACTATAGAAAAGGCAATCCCTGGCGTAATTAAATTTGCGACAGTAAAAAATTAGTTTTTGCAAAATTTACTATAGAAAAGGCAATCCCTGGCGTAATTAAAATTTGCGGACAGTAAAAAATTATTTTTTGAATAATTTACTATAGAAAAGGCAATCCCTGGCGTAATTAAAATTGAGACAGTAAAAAATGATTTTTTGAATAATTTACTATAGAAAAGGCAATCCCTGGCGTAATTAAAATTTGCGACAGTATAAAATGAATTTTTGAATAATTTACTATAGAAAAGGCAATCCCTGGCGTAATTAAAATTTGAGACAGTAAAAAATGAATTTTTGAATAATTTACTATAGAAAAGGCAATCCCTGGCGTAATTATAATTTGCGACAGTAAAAAATTAGTTTTTGCAAAATTTACTATAGAAAACGCAATCCCTGGCGTAATTAAAATTTGCGACAGTAAAAAATTATTTTTTGAATAATTTACTATAGAAAAGGCAAATCCCTGGCGTAATTAAAATTTGAGACAGTAAAAAATGAATTTTTGAATAATTTACTATAGAAAAGGCAATCCCTGGCGAAATTAAATTTGAGACAGTATAAAATTATTTTTTGAAATAATTTACATATAGAAAAGGCAATCCCTGGCGTAATTATAATTTGCGACAGTAAAAAATTATTTTTTGAATAATTTACTATAGAAAAGGCAATCCCTGGCGTAATTAAATTTGAGACAGTAAAAAATGAATTTTTGAATAATTTACTATAGAAAAGGCAATCCCTGGCGTAATTAAAATTTGCGACAGTAAAAAATTATTTTTTGAATAATTTACTATAGAAAAGGCAATCCCTGGCGTAATTAAAATTTGAGACAGTAAAAAATTATTTTTTGAATAATTTACTATAGAAAAGGCAATCCCTGGCGTAATTAAAATTTGCGACAGAAAAAAATTAATTTTTGAATAATTTACTATAGAGAAGGCAATCCCTGGCGTAATTAAAATTTGCGACAGTAAACAATTATTTTTTGAATAATTTACTATAGAAAAGGCAATTCCCTGGCGTAATTAAAATTTGCGACAGAAAAAAATTATTTTTTGAATAATTTACTATAGAAAAGGCAATCCCTGGCGTAATTAAAATTTTGCGACAGTAAACAATTAATTTTTGAAATAATTTACTATAGAAAAGGCAATCCCTGGCGTAATTAAAATTTGCGACAGAAAAAAAATTATTTTTTGAATAATTTACTATAGAAAAGGCAATCCCTGGCGTAATTAAAATTTGCGACAGTAAAAAAATTATTTTTTGAATAATTTACTATAGAAAAGGCAATCCCTGGCGTAATTAAAATTTGCGACAGAAAAAAATTATTTTTTGAATAATTTACTATAGAAAAGGCAATCCCTGGCGTAATTAAAATTTTGCGACAGTAAACAATTAATTTTTGAATAATTTACTATAGAAAAGGCAATCCCTGGCGTAATTAAAATTTGCGACAGAAAAAAAATATTTTTTTGAATAATTTACTATAGAAAAGGCAATCCCTGGCGTAATTAAAATTTGCGACAGTAAAAAAATTATTTTTTGAATAATTTACTATAGAAAAGGCAATCCCTGGCGTAATTAAAATTTGAGACAGTTAAAAAATGAATTTTTGAATAATTTACTATAGAAAAGGCAATCCCTGGCGTAATTAAAATTTGAGACAGTAAAAAATGAATTTTTTGAATAATTTACTATAGAAAAGGCAATCCCTGGCGTAATTATAATTTGCGACACTAAACAATTATTTTTTGAATAATTTACTATAGAAAAGGCAATCCCTGGCGTAATTAAAATTTGAGACAGTAAAAAATGATTTTTTGAATAATTTACTATAGAAAAGGCAATCCCTGGCGTAATTATAATTTGCGACACTAAACAATTATTTTTTGAATAATTTACTATAGAAAAGGCAATCCCTGGCGTAATTAAAATTTGAGACAGTAAAAAATGAATTTTTGAATAATTTACTATAGAAAAAGGCAATCCCTGGCGTAATTATAATTTGCGACACTAAACAATTATTTTTTGAATAATTTACTATATAAAAGGCAATACCTGGCGTAATTAACATTTGAGACAGTAAAAAATGAATTTTTTGAATAATTTACTATAGAAAAGGCAATCCCTAGCGTAATTAAAATTTGCGACAGTAAAAAATTATTTTTTGAATAATTTACTATAGAAAAGGCAATCCCTGGCGTAATTAAAATTTGCGACAGTAAAAAATTATTTTTTGAATAATTTACTATAGAAAAGGCAATCCCTGGCGTAATTATAATTTGCGACACTAAACAATTATTTTTTGAATAATTTACTATAGAAAAGGCAATCCTTGGCGTAATTAAAATTTGAGACAGTAAAAAATTATTTTTTGAATAATTTACTATAGGAAATGCAATCCCTGGCGTAATAAAATTTGAGACAGTATAAAATTATTTTTTGAATAATTTACTATAGAAAAGGCAATCCCTGGCGTAATTAAAATTTGAGACAGTAAAAAATTAATTTTTGAATAATTTACTATAGAAAAGTCAATCCCTGGCGTAATTAAAATTTGAGACAGTAAAAAATGAATTTTTGAATAATTTACTATAGAAAAGGCAATCCCTGGCTTAATTAAAATTTGCGACAGTAAAAAATGCATTTTGAATAATTTACTATAGAAAAGGCAATCCCTGGCGTAATTAAAATTTGAGACTGTAAAAATGAATTTTTTGAATAATTTACTATAGAAAAGGCAATCCCTGGCGTAATTAAAATTTGCGACAGTATAAAATGAATTTTTGAATAATTTACTATAGAAAAGGCAATCCCTGGCGTAATTAAAATTTGAGACAGTAAAAAATGAATTTTTGAATAATTTACTATAGAAAAGGCAATCCCTGGCGTAATTAAAATTTGAGACAGTATAAAATTATTTTTTGAATAATTTACTATAGAAAAGGCAACCCCTGGCGTAATTATAATTTGCGACAGTATAAAATGAATTTTTGAATAATTTACTATAGAAAAGGCAATCCCTGGCGTAATTAAAATTTGAGACAGTAAAAAATGAATTTTTGAATAATTTACTATAGAAAAGGCAATCCCTGGCGTAATTATAATTTGCGACAGTAAAAAATTAGCTTTTGCAAAATTTACTATAGAAAACGCAATCCCTGGCGTAATTAAAATTTGCGACAGTAAAAAATTATTTTTTGAATAATTTACTATAGAAAAGGCAATCCCTGGCGTAATTAAAATTTGAGACAGTAAAAAATGAATTTTTGAATAATTTACTATAGAAAAGGCAATCCCTGGCGAAATTAAAATTTGAGACAGTATAAAATTATTTTTTGAATAATTTACTATAGAAAAGGCAATCCCTGGCGTAATTATAATTTGCGACAGTAAAAAATTATTTTTTGAATAATTTACTATAGAAAAGGCAATCCCTGGCGTAATTAAAATTTGAGACAGTAAAAAATGAATTTTTGAATAATTTACTATAGAAAAGGCAATCCCTGGCGTAATTATAATTTGCGACACTAAACAATTATTTTTTGAATAATTTACTATAGAAAAGGCAATCCCTGGCGTAATTAAAATTTGAGACAGTAAAAAATGAATTTTTGAATAATTTACTATAGAAAAGGCAATCCCTGGCGTAATTAAAATTTGAGACAGTATAAAATTAGTTTTTGCAAAATTTACTATAGAAAAGGCAATCCCTGGCGTGATTAAAATTTGAGACAGTAAAAAATGAATTTTTTGAATAATTTACTATAGAAAAGGCAATCCCTGGCGTAATTAAAATTTGAGACAGTAAAAAATGAATTTTTGAATAATTTACTATAGAAAAGGCAATCCCTGGCGTAATTAAAATTTGAGACAGTAAAAAATGAATTTTTGAATAATTTACTATAGAAAAGGCAATCCCTGGCGTAATTATAATTTGCGACACTAAACAATTATTTTTGAATAATTTACTATAGAAAAGGCAATCCCTGCGTAATTAAAATTTGAGACAGTAAAAAATGATTTTTTGAATAATTTACTATAGAAAAGGCAATCCCTGCGTAATTATAATTTGCGACACTAAACAATTATTTTTGAATAATTTACTATAGAAAAGGCAATCCCTGGCGTAATTAAAATTTGAGACAGTAAAAATGAATTTTTGAATAATTTACTATAGAAAAGGCAATCCCTGGCGTAATTATAATTTGCGACACTAAACAATTATTTTTGAATAATTTACTATAGAAAAGGCAATCCCCTGGCGTAATTAAAATTTGAGACAGTAAAAAATGAATTTTTTGAATAATTTACTATAGAAAAGGCAATCCCTAGCGTAATTAAATTTGCGACAGTAAAAAATTATTTTTTGAATAATTTACTATAGAAAAGGCAATCCTGGCGTAATTAAAATTTGCGACAGTAAAAAATTATTTTTTGAATAATTTACTATAGAAAAGGCAATCCCTGGCGTAATTATAATTTGCGACACTAAACAATTATTTTTTGAATAATTTACTATAGAAAAGGCAATCCTTGGCGTAATTAAAATTTGAGACAGTAAAAAATTATTTTTGAATAATTTACTATAGAAAAGGCAATCCCTGGCGTAATTAAAATTTGAGACAGTATAAAAATATTTTTGAATAATTTACTATAGAAAAGGCAATCCCTGGCGTAATTAAAATTTGAGACAGTAAAAAATTAATTTTTGAATAATTTACTATAGAAAAGGCAATCCCTGGCGTAATTAAAATTTGAGACAGTAAAAAATGAATTTTTGAATAATTTACTATAGAAAAGGCAATCCCTGGCGTAATTAAAATTTGCGACAGTAAAAAATGCATTTTTGAATAATTTACTATAGAAAAGGCAATCCCTGGCGTAATTAAAATTTGAGACTGTAAAAAATGAATTTTTTGAATAATTTACTATAGAAAAGGCAATCCCTGGCGTAATTAAAATTTGCGACAGTATAAAATGAATTTTTGAATAATTTACTATAGAAAAGGCAATCCCTGGCGTAATTAAAATTTGAGACAGTAAAAAATGAATTTTTGAATAATTTACTATAGAAAAGGCAATCCCTGGCGTAATTAAAATTTGAGACAGTATAAAATTATTTTTTGAATAATTTACTATAGAAAAGGCAATCCCTGGCGTAATTAAAATTTGAGACAGTAAAAAATTATTTTTTGCAAAATTTACTATAGAAAAGGCAATCCCTGGCGTAATTAAAATTTGAGACAGTAAAAAATGAATTTTTGAATAATTTACTATAGAAAAGGCAATCCCTGGCGTAATTAAAATTTGCGACAGTAAAAAATTAGTTTTTGCAAAATTTACTATAGAAAAGGCAATCCCTGGCGTAATTAAAATTTGCGACAGTAAAAAATTATTTTTTGAATAATTTACTATAGAAAAGGCAATCCCTGGCGTAATTAAAATTTGAGACAGTAAAAAATGAATTTTTTGAATAATTTACTATAGAAAAGGCAATCCCTGGCGTAATTAAAATTTGCGACAGTATAAAATGAATTTTTGAATAATTTACTATAGAAAAGGCAATCCCTGGCGTAATTAAAATTTGAGACAGTAAAAAATGAATTTTTGAATAATTTACTATAGAAAAGGCAATCCCTGGCGTAATTATAATTTGCGACAGTAAAAAATTAGTTTTTGCAAAATTTACTATAGAAAACGCAATCCCTGGCGTAATTAAAATTTGCGACAGTAAAAAATTATTTTTTGAATAATTTACTATAGAAAAGGCAATCCCTGGCGTAATTAAAATTTGAGACAGTAAAAAATGAATTTTTGAATAATTTACTATAGAAAAGGCAATCCCTGGCGAAATTAAAATTTGAGACAGTATAAAATTATTTTTTGAATAATTTACTATAGAAAAGGCAATCCCTGGCGTAATTATAATTTGCGACAGTAAAAAATTATTTTTTGAATAATTTACTATAGAAAAGGCAATCCCTGGCGTAATTAAAATTTGAGACAGTAAAAAATGAATTTTTGAATAATTTACTATAGAAAAGGCAATCCCTGGCGTAATTAAAATTTGCGACAGTAAAAAATTATTTTTTGAATAATTTACTATAGAAAAGGCAATCCCTGGCGTAATTAAAATTTGAGACAGTAAAAAATTATTTTTTGAATAATTTACTATAGAAAAGGCAATCCCTGGCGTAATTAAAATTTGCGACAGAAAAAAATTAATTTTTGAATAATTTACTATAGAGAAGGCAATCCCTGGCGTAATTAAAATTTGCGACAGTAAACAATTATTTTTTGAATAATTTACTATAGAAAAGGCAATCCCTGGCGTAATTAAAATTTGCGACAGAAAAAAATTATTTTTTGAATAATTTACTATAGAAAAGGCAATCCCTGGCGTAATTAAAATTTTGCGACAGTAAACAATTAATTTTTGAATAATTTACTACAGAAAAGGCAATCCCTGGCGTAATTAAAATTTGCGACAGAAAAAAATTATTTTTTGAATAATTTACTATAGAAAAGGCAATCCCTGGCGTAATTAAAATTTGCGACAGTAAACAATTATTTTTTGCAAAATTTACTATAGAAAAGGCAATCCCTGGCGTAATTAAAATTTGCGACAGTAAAAAATTCTTTTTTGAATAATTTACTATAGAAAAGGCAGTCCCTGGCGTAATTAAAATTTGTAAAAGTAAAAAATGAATTTTTGAATAATTTACTATAGAAAAGGCAAACCCTGGCTTAATTAAAATTTGCGACAGAAAAAAAGTATTTTTTTGAATAATTTACTATAGAAAAGGCAATCCTTGGCGTAATTAAAATTTGCGACAGTAAAAAATGAATTTTTGAATAATTTACTATAGAAAAGGCAATCCCTGGCGTAATTATAATTTGCGACAGTAAAAAATTATTTTTTGAATAATTTACTATAGAAAAGGCAATCCCTGGCGTAATTAAAATTTGCGACAATATAAAATGAATTTTTGAATAATTTACTATAGAAAAGGCAATCCCTGGCGTAATTAAAATTTGAGACAGTAAAAAATGAATTTTTGAATAATTTACTATAGAAAAGGCAATCCCTGGCGTAAATAAAATTTGCAACAGTATAAAATGAATTTTTGAATAATTTACTATAGAAAAGGCAATCCCTGGCGTAATTAAAATTTGCGACAGTAAAAAATGAATTTTTGAATAATTTACTATAGAAAAGGCAATCCCTGGCGTAATTAAAATTTGCGACAGTAAAAAATGAATTTTTGAATAATTTACTATAGAAAAGGCAATCCCTGGCGTAATTAAAATTTGCGACAGTAAAAAATTATTTTTTGAATAATTTACTATAGAAAAGGCAATCCCTGGCGTAATTAAAATTTGGGACAGTAAAAAATTATTTTTTGCAAAATTTACTATAGAAAAGGCAATCCCTGGCGTAATTAAAATTTGAGACAGTATAAAATGAATTTTTGAATAATTTACTATAGAAAAGGCAATCCCTGGCGTAATTAAAATTTGCGACAGTAAAAAATGAATTTTTGAATAATTTACTATAGAAAAGGCAATCCCTGGCGTAATTAAAATTTGCGACAGTAAAAAATGAATTTTTGAATAATTTACTATAGAAAAGGCAATCCCTGGCTTAATTAAAATTTGCGACAGTAAAAAATTATTTTTGAATAATTTACTATAGAAAAGGCAATCCCTGGCGTAATTAAAATTTGAGACAGTAAAAAATGAATTTTTGAATAATTTACTATAGAAAAGGCAATCCCTGGCGTAATTAAAATTTGTGACAGTATAAAATGAATTTTTGCAAAATTTACTATAGAAAAGGCAATCCCTGGCGTAATTAAAATTTGAGACAGTAAAAAATGATTTTTTGAATAATTTACTATAGAAATGGCAATCCCTGGCGTAATTATAATTTGCGACAGTAAAAAATTATTTTTTGAATAATTTACTATAGAAAAGGCAATCCCTGGCGTAATTAAAATTTGCGACAGTATAAAATGAATTTTTGAATAATTTACTATAGAAAAGGCAATCCCTGGCGTAATTAAAATTTGAGACAGTAAAAAAGAATTTTTGAATAATTTACTATAGAAAAGGCAATCCCTGGCGTAATTAAAATTTGCGACAGTAAAAAATTAGTTTTTGCAAAATTTACTATAGAAAAGGCAATCCCTGGCGTAATTAAAATTTGAGACAGTATAAAATGAATTTTTGCAAAATTTACTATAGAAAAGGCAATCCCTGGCGTAATTAAAATTTGAGACAGTAAAAAATGATTTTTTGAATAATTTACTATAGAAAAGGCAATCCCTGGCGTAATTATAATTTGCGACAGTAAAAAATTATTTTTGAATAATTTACTATAGAAAAGGCAATCCCTGGCGTAATTAAAATTTGCGACAGTATAAAATGAATTTTTGAATAATTTACTATAGAAAAGGCAATCCATGGCGTAATTAAAATTTGGGACAGTAAAAAATGAATTTTTGAATAATTTACTATAGAAAAGGCAATCCCTGGCGTAATTAAAATTTGCGACAGTAAAAAATTAGTTTTTGCAAAATTTACTATAGAAAAGGCATTCCTGGCGTAATTAAAATTTGAGACAGTAAAAAATGAATTTTTTGAATAATTTACTATAGAAAAGGCAATCCCTGGCGTAATTAAAATTTGAGACAGTAAAAATGATTTTTTGCAAAATTTACTATAGAAAAGGAAATCCCTGGCGTAATTAAAATTTGAGACAGTAAACAATGATTTTTTGAATAATTTACTATAGAAAAGGCAATCCCTGGCGTAATTATAATTTGCGACAGTAAAAAATTATTTTTTGCAAAATTTACTATAGATAAGGCATTCCCTGGCGTAATTAAAATTTGAGACAGTAAAAAATGAATTTTTGAATAATCTACTATAGAAAAGGCAATCCCTGGCGTAATTAAAATTTGAGACAGTAAAAATGATTTTTTGAATAATTTACTGTAGAAAAGGCAATCCCTGGCGTAATTAAAATTTGCGTCAGTAAAAAATTATTTTTTGAATAATTTACTATAGAAAAGGCAATCCCTGGCGTAATTATAATTTGCGACACTAAACAAATATTTTTTGAATAATTTACTATAGAAAAGGCAATCCCTGGCGTAATTAAAATTTGAGACAGTAAAAAATTATTTTTTGAATAATTTACTATAGAAAAGGCAATCCCTGGCGTAATTAAAATTTGAGACAGTAAAAAATGAATTTCTGAATAATTTACTATAGAAAAGGCAATCCCTGGCGTAATTAAAATTTGAGACAGTAAAAAATGAATTTTTGAATAATTTACTATAGAAAAGGCAATCCCTGGCGTAATTAAAATTTGAGACAGTAAAAAAATGAATTTTTGAATAATTTACTATAGAAAAGGCAATCCCTGGCGTAATTATAATTTGCGACACTATTATTTTTTGAATAATTTACTATAGAAAAGGCAATCCCTGGCGTAATAAAAATTTGAGACAGTAAAAAATGAATTTTTTGAATAATTTACTATAGAAAAGGCAATCCCTGGCGTAATTAAAATTTGAGACAGTAAAAAATGAATTTTTTGAATAATTTACTATAGAAAAGGCAATCCCTTGCGTAATTAAAATTTGAGACAGTAAAAAATGAATTTTTGAATAATTTACTATAGAAAAGGCAATCCCTGGCGTAATTAAAATTTGAGACAGTAAAAAATGAATTTTTGAATAATTTACTATAGAAAAGGCAATCCCTGGCGTAATTAAAATTTGAGACAGTAAAAAATGAATTTTTGAATAATTTACTATACAAAAGGCAATCCCTGGCGTAATTATAATTTGCGACACTAAACAATTATTTTTTGAATAATTTACTATAGAAAAGGCAATCCCTGGCGTAATTAAAATTTGAGACAGTAAAAAATGAATTTTTGAATAATTTACTATAGAAAAGGCAATCCCTGGCGTAATTAAAATTTGCGACAGTAAAAAATTATTTTTTGAATAATTTACTATAGAAAAGGCAATCCCTGGCGTAATTAAAATTTGAGATAGTAAAAAATGAATTTTTGAATAATTTAATATAGAAAAGGCAATCCCTGGCGTAATTAAAATTTGAGACAGTAAAAAATGAATTTTTGAATAATTTACTATAGAAAAGGCAATCCCTGGCGTAATTAAAATTTGCGACAGTAAAAAATGAATTTTTGAATAATTTACTATAGAAAAGGCAACCCTGGTGTAATTAAAATTTGTGACAGTAAAAAATGAATTTTTGAAAAATTTACTATAGAAAAGGCAATCCCTGGCGTAATTAAAATTTGAGACATTAAAAAATGAATTTTTGAATAATTTACTATAGAAAAGGCAATCCCTGACGTAATTAAAATTTGCGACAGTAAACAATTAATTTTTGAATAATTTACTATAGAAAAGGCAATCCCTGGCGTAATTAAAATTTGAGACAGTAAAAAATGAATTTTTGAATAATTTACTATAGAAAAGGCAATCCCTGGCGTAATTAAAATTTGCGACAGTAAAAAATTATTTTTTGAATAATTTACTATAGAAAAGGCAATCCCTGGCGTAATTATAATTTGCGACAGTAAAAAATGAATTTTTGAATAATTTACTATAGAAAAGGCAATCCCTGGCGTAATTAAAATTTGAGACAGTATAAAATTATTTTTGAAAAATTTACTATAGAAAAGGCAATCCCTGGCGTAATTAAAATTTGAGACAGTAAAAAATTAATTTTTGAATAATTTACTATAGAAAAGGCAATCCCTGGCGTAATCAAAATTTGCGACAGTAAAAAATTATTTTTTGAATAATTTACTATAGAAAAGCCAATCCCTGGCGTAATTAAAATTTGAGACAGTAAAAAATGAATTTTTGAATAATTTACTATAGAAAAGGCAATCCCTGGCGTAATTATAATTTGAGAGAGTATAAAATTAGTTTTTGCAAAATTTACTATAGAAAAGGCAATCCCTGGCGTAATTAAAATTTGAGACAGTAAAAAATTATTTTTTTTGAATAATTTACTATAGAAAAGGCAATCCCTGGCGTAATTAAAATTTGCGACAGTAAAAAAATATTTTTTGAATAATTTACTATAGAAAAGGCAATCCCTGGCGTAATTAAAATTTGTGACAGAAAAAATTATTTTTTGAATAATTTACTATAGAAAAGGCAATCCCTGGCGTAATAAAAATTTGAGACAGTAAAAAATGAATTTTTTGAATAATTTACTATAGAAAAGGCAATCCCTGGCGTAATTAAAATTTGAGACAGTAAAAAATGAATTTTTTGAATAATTTACTATAGAAAAGGCAATCCCTGGCGTAATTAAAATTTGAGACAGTAAAAAATGAATTTTTGAATAATTTACTATAGAAAAGGCAATCCCTGGCGTAATTATAATTTGCGACACTAAACAATTATTTTTTGAATAATTTACTATAGAAAAGGCAACAATCCCTGGCGTAATTAAAATTTGAGACAGTAAAAAATGAATTTTTTGACTAATTTACTATAGAAAAGGCAATCCCTAGCGTAATTAAAATTTGCGACAGTATAAAATGAATTTTTGAATAATTTACTATAGAAAAGGCAATCCCTGGCGTAATTAAAATTTGAGACAGTAAAAAATGAATTTTTGAATAATTTACTATAGAAAAGGCAATCCCTGGCGTAATTATAATTTGCGACAGTAAAAAATTAGTTTTTGCAAAATTTACTATAGAAAACGCAATCCCTGGCGTAATTAAAATTTGCGACAGTAAAAAATTATTTTTTGAATAATTTACTATAGAAAAGGCAATCCCTGGCGTAATTAAAATTTGAGACAGTAAAAAATGAATTTTTGAATAATTTACTATAGAAAAGGCAATCCTGGCGTAATTATAATTTGCGACAGTAAAAAATTATTTTTTGAATAATTTACTATAGAAAAGGCAATCCCTGGCGTAATTAAAATTTGAGACAGTATAAAATTATTTTTGAATAATTTACTATAGAAAAGGCAATCCCTGGCGTAATTATAATTTGCGACAGTAAAAATTATTTTTTGCAAAATTTACTATAGAAAAGGCAATCCCTGGCGTAATTAAAATTTGCGACAGTAAAAAATTATTTTTTGAATAATTTACTATAGAAAAGGCAATCCCTGGCGTAATTAAAATTTGAGACAGTAAAAAATGATTTCTTGAATAATTTACTATAGAAAAGGCAATCCCTGGCGTAATTAAAATTTGAGACAGTATAAAATTATTTTTTGAATAATTACTATAGAAAAGGCAATCCCTGGCGTAATTATAATTTGCGACAGTAAAAAATTATTTTTTGAATAATTTACTATAGAAAAGGCAATCCCTGGCGTAATTAAAATTTGAGACAGTAAAAAATGAATTTTTGAATAATTTCTATAGAAAAGGCAATCCCTGGCGTAATTAAAATTTGCGACAGTAAAAAATTATTTTTTGAATAATTTACTATAGAAAAGGCAATCCCTGGCGTAATTAAAATTTGAGACAGTAAAAAATTATTTTTAGAATAATTTACTATATAAAAGGCAATCCCTGGCGTAATTAAAATTTGCGACAGAAAAAAATTAATTTTTGAATAATTTACTATAGAGAAGGCAATCCCTGGAGTAATTAAAATTTGCGACAGTAAACAATTAATTTTGAATAATTTACTATAGAAAAGGCAATCCCTGGCGTAATTAAAATTTGCGACAGAAAAAAATTATTTTTTGAATAATTTACTATAGAAAAGGCAATCCCTGGCGTAATTAAAATTTGCGACAGTAAACAATTAATTTTTGAATAATTTACTATAGAAAAGGCAACCCCTGGCGTAATTAAAATTTGTGACAGAAAAAAATTATTTTTTGAATAATTTACTATAGAAAAGGCAATCCCTGGCGTAATTAAAATTTGCGACAGTAAAAAATTATTTTTTGCAAAATTTACTATAGAAAAGGCAATCCCTGGCGTAATTAAAATTTGCGACAGTAAAAAATTATTTTTTGAATAATTTACTATAGAAAAGGCAATCCCTGGTGTAATTAAAATTTGCGACAGTAAACAATTAATTTTTGAATAATTTACTATAGAAAAGGCAATCCCTGGCGTAATTAAAATTTGCGACAGAAAAAAATTATTTTTTGAATAATTTACTATAGAAAAGGCAATCCCTGGCGTAATTAAAAATTTGCGACAGTAAAAAATTATTTTTTGCAAAATTTACTATAGAAAAGGGCAATCCCTGGCGTAATTAAAATTTGCGACAGTAAAAAATTATTTTTTGAATAATTTACTATAGAAAAGGCAATCCCTGGCGTAATTATAATTTGCGACAGTAAAAAATTATTTTTTGAATAATTTATTATAGAAAAGGCAATCCCTGGCGTGATTAAAATTTGAGACAGTACAAAATGATTTTTTGAATAATTTACTATAGAAAAGGCAATCCCTGGCGTAATTAAAATTTGAGACAGTAAACAATTATTTTTTGAATAATTTACTATAGAAAAGGCAATCCCTCGCGTAATTAAAATTTGAGACAGTAAAAAATTATTTTTTGAATAATTTACTATAGAAAAGGCAATCCCTGGCGTAATTAAAATTTGAGACAGTAAACAATTATTTTTTGCAAAATTTACTATAGAAAAGGCAATCCCTGCGTAATTAAAATTTGCGACAGTAAAAAATTCTTTTTTGAATAATTTACTATAGAAAAGGCAATCCCTGGCGTAATTAAAATTTGTGACAGTAAAAAATGAATTTTTGAATAATTTACTATAGAAAAGGCAATCCCTGGCTTAATTAAAATTTGCGACAGAAAAAAATTATTTTTTTGAATAATTTACTATAGAAAAGGCAATCCCTGGCGTAATTAAAATTTGCGACAGTAAAAAATGAATTTTTGAATAATTTACTATAGAAAAGGCAATCCCTGGCGTAATTATAATTTGCGACAGTAAAAAATGAATTTTTTGAATAATTTACTATAGAAAAGGCAATCCCTGGCGTAATTAAAATTTGCGACAGTAAAAAATGAATTTTTGAATAATTTACTATAGAAAAGGCAATCCCTGGCGTAATTAAAATTTGAGACAGTAAAAAATGAATTTTTGAATAATTTACTATAGAAAAGGCAATCCCTGGCGTAATTAAAATTTGCGACAGTAAAAAATTATTTTTTGAATAATTTACTATAGAAAAGGCAATCCCTGGCGTAATTAAAATTTGGACAGTAAAAAATTATTTTTTGCAAAATTTACTATAGAAAAGGCAATCCCTGGCGTAATTAAAATTTGAGACAGTATAAAATGAATTTTTGAATAATTTACTATAGAAAAGGCAATCCCTGGCGTAATTAAAATTTGCGACAGTAAAAAATGAATTTTTGAATAATTTACTATAGAAAAGCAATCCCTGGCGTAATTAAAATTTGCGACAGTAAAAAATGAATTTTTGAATAATTTACTATAGAAAAGGCAATCCCTGGCGTAATTAAAATTTGCGACAGTAAAAAATTATTTTTTGAATAATTTACTATAGAAAAGGCAATCCCTGGCGTAATTAAAATTTGAGACAGTAAAAAATGAATTTTTGAATAATTTACTATAGAAAAGGCAATCCCTGGCGTAATTAAAATTTGAGACAGTATAAAATGAATTTTTGCAAAATTTACTATAGAAAAGGCAATCCCTGGCGTAATTGAAATTTGAGACAGTAAAAAATGATTTTTTGAATAATTTACTATAGAAAAAGGCAATCCCTGCGTAATTATAATTTGCGACAGTAAAAAATTATTTTTTGAATAATTTACTATAGAAAAGGCAATCCCTGGCGTAATTAAAATTTGCGACAGTATAAAATGAATTTTTGAATAATTTACTATAGAAAAGGCAATCCCTGGCGTAATTAAAATTTGAGACAGTAAAAAATGAATTTTTGAATAATTTACTATACAAAAGGCAATCCCTGGCGTAATTAAAATTTGCGACAGTAAAAAATTAGTTTTTGCAAAATTTACTATAGAAAAGGCAATCCCTGGCGTAATTAAAATTTGAGACAGTATAAAATGAATTTTTGCAAAATTTACTATAGAAAAGGCAATCCCTGGCGTAATTGAAATTTGAGACAGTAAAAAATGATTTTTTGAATAATTTACTATAGAAAAGGCAATCCCTGGCGTAATTATAATTTGCGACAGTAAAAAATTATTTTTGAATAATTTACTATAGAAAAGGCAATCCCTGGCGTAATTAAAATTTGGGACAGTAAAAAATTATTTTTTGCAAAATTTACTATAGAAAAGGCAATACCTGGCGTAATTAAAATTTGAGACAGTATAAAATGAATTTTTGAATAATTTACTATAGAAAAGGCAATCCCTGGCGTAATTAAAATTTGCGACAGTAAAAAAATGAATTTTTGAATAATTTACTATAGAAAAGGCAATCCCTGGCGTAATTAAAATTTGCGACAGTAAAAAATGAATTTTTGAATAATTTACTATAGAAAAGGCAATCCCTGGCGTAATTAAAATTTGCGACAGTAAAAAATTATTTTTTGAATAATTTACTATAGAAAAGGCAATCCCTGGCGTAATTAAAATTTGAGACAGTAAAAAATGAATTTTTGAATAATTTACTATAGAAAAGGCAATCCCTGGCGTAATTAAAATTTGAGACAGTATAAAATGAATTTTTGCAAAATTTACTATAGAAAAGGCAATCCCTTGGCGTAATTGAAATTTGAGACAGTAAAAAATGATTTTTTGAATAATTTACTATAGAAAAGGCAATCCCTGGCGTAATTATAATTTGCGACAGTAAAAAATTATTTTTTGAATAATTTACTATAGAAAAGGCAATCCCTGGCGTAATTAAAATTTGCGACAGTATAAAATGAATTTTTGAATAATTTACTATAGAAAAGGCAATCCCTGGCGTAATTAAAATTTGAGACAGTAAAAAATGAATTTTTGAATAATTTACTATACAAAAGGCAATCCCTGGCGTAATTAAAATTTGCGACAGTAAAAAATTAGTTTTTGCAAAATTTACTATAGAAAAGGCAATCCCTGGCGTAATTAAAATTTCAGACAGTATAAAATGAATTTTTGCAAAATTTACTATACAAAAGGCAATCCTGGCGTAATTAAAATTTGAGACAGTAAAAAATGATTTTTTGAATAATTTACTATAGAAAAGGCAATCCCTGGCGTAATTAGAATTTGCGACAGTAAAAAATTATTTTTTGAATAATTTACTATAGAAAAGGCAATCCCTGGCGTAATTAAAATTTGCGATAGTATAAAATGAATTTTTGAATAATTTATTATAGAAAAGGCAATCCATGGCGTAATTAAAATTTGAGACAGTAAAAAATGAATTTTTGAATAATTTACTATAGAAAAGGCAATCCCTGGCGTAATTAAAATTTGCGACAGTAAAAAATTAGTTTTTGCAAAATTTACTATAGAAAAGGCATTCCCTGGCGTAATTAAAATTTGAGACGGTAAAAAATGAATTTTTGAATAATTTACTATAGAAAAGGCAATCCCTGGCGTAATTAAAATTTGAGACAGTAAAAAATGATTTTTTGAATAATTTACTATAGAAAAGGCAATCCCTGGCGTAATTAAAATTTGCGACAGTAAAAAATTTTTTTTTGAATAATTTACTATAGAAAAGGCAATCCCTGGCGTAATTATAATTTGCGACACTAAACAAATATTTTTTGAATAATTTACTATAGAAAAGGCAATCCCTGGCGTAATTAAAATTTGAGACAGTAAAAAATTATTTTTTGAATAATTTACTATAGAAAAGGCAATCCCTGGCGTAATTAAAATTTGAGACAGTAAAAAATGAATTTTTGAATAATTTACTATAGAAAAGGCAATCCCTGGCGTAATTAAAATTTGAGACAGTAAAAAATGAATTTTGAATAATTTACTACAGAAAAGGCAATCCCTGGCGTAATTAAAATTTGAGACAGTAAAAAATGAATTTTTGAATAATTTAATATAGAAAAGGCAATCCCTGGCGTAATTATAATTTGCGACACTATTATTTTTTAAATAATTTACTATAGAAAAGGCAATCCCTGGCGTAATAAAAATTTGAGACAGTAAAAAAATGAATTTTTTGAATAATTTATTATAGAAAAGGCAATCCCTGGCGTAATTAAAATTTGAGGCAGTAAAAAAGGAATTTTTGAATAATTTGCTATAGAAAAGGCAATCCCTGGCGTAATTAAAATTTGAGACAGTAAAAAATGAATTTTTGAATAATTTACTATAGAAAAGGCAATCCCTGGCGTAATTAAAATTTGAGACAGTAAAAAATGAATTTTTGAATAATTTACTATAGAAAAGGCAATCCCTGGCGTAATTAAAATTTGAGACAGTAAAAAATGAATTTTTGAATAATTTACTATAGAAAAGGCAATCCCTGGCGTAATTATAATTTGCGACACTAAACAATTATTTTTTTGAATAATTTACTATAGAAAAGGCAATCCCTGGCGTAATTAAAATTTGAGACAGTAAAAAATGAATTTTGAATAATTTACTATAGAAAAGGCAATCCCTGGCGTAATTAAAATTTGCGACAGTAAAAAAATTATTTTTTGAATAATTTACTATAGAAAAGGCAATCCCTGGCGTAATTAAAATTTGAGATAGTAAAAAATGAATTTTTGAATAATTTAATATAGAAAAGGCAATCCCTGGCGAAATTAAAATTTGAGACAGTAAAAAATGAATTTTTGAATAATTTACTATAGAAAAGGCAATCCCTGGCGTAATTAAAATTTGCGACAGTAAAAAATGAATTTTTGAATAATTTACTATAGAAAAGGCAATCCCTTGCGTAATTAAAATTTGTGACAGTAAAAAATGAATTTTTGAAAAATTTACTATAGAAAAGGCAATCCCTGGCGTAATTAAAATTTGAGACATTAAAAAATGAATTTTTGAATAATTTACTATAGAAAAGGCAATCCCTGGCGTAATTAAAATTTGCGAAAGTAAACAATTAATTTTTGAATAATTTACTATAGAAAAGGCAATCCTGGCGTAATTAAAATTTGAGACAGTAAAAAATGAATTTTTGAATAATTTACTATAGAAAAGGCAATCCCTGGCGTAATTAAAATTTGCGACAGTAAAAAATTATTTTTTGAATAATTTACTATAGAAAAGGCAATCCCTGGCGTAATTATAATTTGCGACAGTAAAAAATGAATTTTTGAATAATTTACTATAGAAAAGGCAATCCTGGCGTAATTAAAATTTGAGACAGTATAAAATTATTTTTGAAAAATTTACTATAGAAAAGGCAATCCCTGGCGTAATTAAAATTTGAGACAGTAAAAAATTATTTTTTGAATAATTTACTATAGAAAAGGCAATCCCTGGCGTAATCAAAATTTGCGACAGTAAAAAATTATTTTTTGAATAATTTACTATAGAAAAGCCAATCCCTGGCGTAATTAAAATTTGAGACAGTAAAAAATGAATTTTTGAATAATTTACTATAGAAAAGGCAATCCCTGGCGTAATTAAAATTTGAGACAGTATAAAATTAGTTTTTGCAAAATTTACTATAGAAAAGGCAATCCCTGGCGTAATTAAAATTTGAGACAGTAAAGAATTATTTTTTTTGAATAATTTACTATAGAAAAGGCAATCCCTGGCGTAATTAAAATTTGCGAAAGTAAACAATTAATTTTTGAATAATTTACTATAGAAAAGGCAATCCCTGGCGTAATTAAAATTTGAGACAGTAAAAAATGAATTTTTGAATAATTTACTATAGAAAAGGCAATCCCTGGCGTAATTAAAATTTGCGACAGTAAAAAATTATTTTTTGAATAATTTACTATAGAAAAGGCAATCCCTGGCGTAAATATAATTTGCGACAGTAAAAAATGAATTTTTGAATAATTTACTATAGAAAAGGCAATCCCTGGCGTAATTAAAATTTGAGACAGTATAAAATTATTTTTTGAAAAATTTACTATAGAAAAGGCAATCCCTGGCGTAATTAAAATTTGAGACAGTAAAAAATTATTTTTTGAATAATTTACTATAGAAAAGGCAATCCCTGGCGTAATCAAAATTTGCGACAGTAAAAAATTATTTTTTGAATAATTTACTATAGAAAAGCCAATCCCTGGCGTAATTAAAATTTGAGACAGTAAAAAATGAATTTTTGAATAATTTACTATAGAAAAGGCAATCCCTCGCGTAATTAAAATTTGAGACAGTATAAAATTAGTTTTTGCAAAATTTACTATAGAAAAGGCAATCCCTGGCGTAATTAAAATTTGAGACAGTAAAAAAATTATTTTTTTTGAATAATTTACTATAGAAAAGGCAATCCCTGGCGTAATTAAAAATTTGCGACAGTAAAAAAATATTTTTTGAATAATTTACTATAGAAAAGGCAATCCCTGGCGTAATTAAAATTTGTGACAGAAAAAATTATTTTTTGAATAATTTACTATAGAAAAGGCAATCCCTGGCGTAATAAAAATTTGAGACAGTAAAAAATGAATTTTTTGAATAATTTACTATAGAAAAGGCAATCCCTGGCGTAATTAAAATTTGAGACAGTAAAAAATGAATTTTTTGAATAATTTACTATAGAAAAGGCAATCCCTGGCGTAATTAAAATTTGAGACAGTAAAAAATGAATTTTTGAATAATTTACTATAGAAAAGGCAATCCCTTGCGTAATTAAAATTTGAGACAGTAAAAAATGAATTTTTGAATAATTTACTATAGAAAAGGCAATCCCTGGCGTAATTATAATTTGCGACACTAAACAATTATTTTTTGAATAATTTACTATAGAAAAGGCAATCCCTGGCGTAATTAAAATTTAAGACAGTAAAAAAATGAATTTTTGAATAATTTACTATAGAAAAGGCAATCCCTGGCGTAATTAAAATTTGAGACAGTATAAAATTAGTTTTTGCAAAATTTACTATAGAAAAGGCAATCCCTGGCGTAATTAAAATTTGAGACAGTAAAAAATGAATTTTTTGAATAATTTACTATAGAAAAGGCAATCCCTGGCGTAATTAAAATTTGAGACAGTAAAAAATGAATTTTTGAATAATTTACTATAGAAAAGGCAATCCCTGGCGTAATTAAAATTGAGACAGTAAAAAATGAATTTTTGAATAATTTACTATAGAAAAGGCAATCCCTGGCGTAATTAAAATTTGAGACAGTAAAAAATGAATTTTTGAATAATTTACTATAGAAAAGGCAATCCCTGGCGTAATTATAATTTGCGACACTAAACAATTATTTTTTGAACAATTTACTATAGAAAAGGCAATCCCTGGCGTAATTAAAATTTGAGACAGTAAAAAATGATTTTTGAATAATTTACTATAGAAAAGGCAATCCCTGGCGTAATTATAATTTGCGACACTAAACAATTATTTTTTGAATAATTTACTATAGAAAAGGCAATCCCTGGCGTAATTAAATTTGAGACAGTAAAAAATGAATTTTTGAATAATTTACTATAGAAAAGGCAATCCCTGGCGTAATTATAATTTGCGACACTAAACAATTATTTTTTGAATAATTTACTATAGAAAAGGCAATCCCTGGCGTAATTAAAATTTGAGACAGTAAAAAATGAATTTTTTGAATAATTTACTATAGAAAAGGCAATCCCTAGCGTAATTAAAATTTGCGACAGTAAAAAATTATTTTTTGAATAATTTACTATAGAAAAGGCAATCCCTGGCGTAATTAAAATTTGCGACAGTAAAAAATTATTTTTTGAATAATTTACTATAGAAAAGGCAATCCCTGGCGTAATTATAATTTGCGACACTAAACAATTATTTTTTGAATAATTTACTATAGAAAAAGGCAATCCCTGACGTAACTAAAATTTGAGACAGTAAAAAATTATTTTTTGAATAATTTACTATAGAAAAGGCAATCCCTGGCGTAATTAAAATTTGAGACAGTATAAAATTATTTTTTGAATAATTTACTATAGAAAAGGCAATCCCTGGCGTAATTAAAATTTGAGACAGTAAAAAATTAATTATTGAATAATTTACTATAGAAAAGGCAATCCCTGGCGTAATTAAAATTTGAGACAGTAAAAAATGAATTTTTGAATAATTTACTATAGAAAAGGCTATCCCTGGCGTAATTAAAATTTGCGACAGTAAAAAATGAATTTTTGAATAATTTACTATAGAAAAGGCAATCCCTGGCGTAATTAAAATTTGAGACTGTAAAAAATGAATTTTTTGAATAATTTACTATAGAAAAGGCAATCCCTAGCGTAATTAAAATTTGCGACAGTATAAAATGAATTTTTGAATAATTTACTATAGAAAAGGCAATCCCTGGCGTAATTAAAATTTGAGACAGTAAAAAATGAATTTTTGAATAATTTACTATAGAAAAGGCGATCCCTGGCGTAATTAAAATTTGAGACAGTATAAAATTATTTTTTGAATAATTTACTATAGAAAAGGCAATCCCTGGCGTAATTAAAATTTGAGACAGTATAAAATGAATTTTTGAATAATTTACTATAGAAAAGGCAATCCCTGGCGTAATTAAAATTTGAGACAGTAAAAAATTATTTTTTGCAAAATTTACTATAGAAAAGGCAATCCCTGGCGTAATTAAAATTTGAGACAGTAAAAAATGAATTTTTGAATAATTTACTATAGAAAAGGCAATCCCTGGCGTAATTAAAATTTGCGACAGTAAAAAATTAGTTTTTGCAAAATTTACTATAGAAAAGGCAATCCCTGGCGTAATTAAAATTTGCGACAGTAAAAAATTATTTTTTGAATAATTTACTATAGAAAAGGCAATCCCTGGCGTAATTAAAATTTGAGACAGTAAAAATGATTTTTTGAATAATTTACTATAGAAAAGGCAATCCCTGGCGTAATTAAAATTTGCGACAGTAAAAAATTATTTTTTGAATAATTTACTATAGAAAAGGCAATCCCTGGCGTAATTAAAATTTGCAACAGTAAAAAATTATTTTTTGAATAACTTACTATAGAAAAGGCAATCCCTGGCGTAATTAAAATTTGCGACAGTAAAAAATTATTTTTTGAATAATTTACTATAGAAAAGGCAATCCCTGGCGTAATTATAATTTGCGACACTAAACAATTAATTTTTGAATAATTTACTATAGAAAAGGCAATCCCTGCGTAATTAAAATTTGCGACAGTAAAAAATTATTTTTTGAATAATTTACTATAGAAAAGGCAATCCCTGGCGTAATTAAAATTTGAGACAGTAAAAAATGAATTTTTGAATAATTTACTATAGAAACGGCAATCCCTGGCGTAATTAAAATTTGCGACAGTAAAAAATGAATTTTTGAATAATTTACTATAGAAAAGGCAATCCCTGGCGTAATTAAAATTTGAGACCGAAAAAAATGAATTTTTGAATAATTTACTATAGAAAAGGCAATCCCTGGCGTAATTAAAATTTGAGACAGTAAAAAATGAATTTTTGAATAATTTACTATAGAAAAGGCAATCCCTGGCGTATTTAAAATTTGCGACAGTAAAAAATTATTTTTTGAATAATTTACTATAGAAAAGGCAATACCTGGCGTAATTAAAATTTGCGACAGTAAAAAATTATTTTTTGAATAATTTACTATAGAAAAGGCAATCCCTGGCGTAATTATAATTTGCGACACTAAACAATTATTTTTTGAATAATTTACTATAGAAAAGGCAATCCCTGGCGTAATTAAAATTTGAAACAGTATAAAATTATTTTTTGAATAATTTACTATAGAAAAGGCAATCCCTGGCGTAATTAAAATTGAGACAGTAAAAAATGAATTTTTGAATAATTTACTATAGAAAAGGCAATCCCTGGCGTAATTAAAATTTGAGACAGTAAAAAATTATTTTTTGCAAAATTTACTATAGAAAAGGCAATCCCTGGCGTAATTAAAATTTGAGACAGTATAAAATTATTTTTTGAAATAATTTACTATAGAAAAGGCAATCCCTGGCGTAATTAAAATTTGAGACAGTATAAAATGAATTTTTGAATAATTTACTATAGAAAAGGCAATCCCTGGCATAATTAAAATTTGAGGACAGTAAAAAATTATTTTTTGAATAATTTACTATAGAAAAGGCAATCCCTGGCGTAATTAAAATTTGAGACAGTATAAAATTATTTTTTGAATAATTTACTACAGAAAATGCAATCCCTGGCGTAATTAAAATTTGAGACAGTAAAAAATTATTTTTTGAATAATTTACTATAGAAAAGGCAATCCCTGGCGTAATTAAAATTTGCGACAGTAAAAAAATTATTTTTTGAATAACTTACTATAGAAAAGGCAATCCCTGGCGTAATTAAAATTTGAGACAGTAAAAAATTATTTTTTGCAAAATTTACTATAGAAAAGGCAATCCCTGGCGTAATTAAAATTTGCGACAGTAAAAAATTATTTTTTGAATAATTTACTATAGAAAAGGCAATCCCTGGCGTAATTAAAATTTGAGACAGTAAAAAATGATTTTTTGAATAATTTACTATAGAAAAGGCAATCCCTGGCGTAATTAAAATTTGCGACAGTAAAAAATTATTTTTTGAATAATTTACTATAGAAAAGGCAATCCCTGGCGTAATTAAAATTTGCGACAGTAAAAAATTATTTTTTGAATAACTTACTATAGAAAAGGCAATCCCTGGCGTAATTAAAATTTGCGACAGTAAAAAATTATTTTTTGAATAATTTACTATAGAAAAGGCAATCCCTGGCGTAATTATAATTTGCGACACTAAACAATTAATTTTTGAATAATTTACTATAGAAAAGGCAATCCCTGGCGTAATTAAAATTTGCGACAGTAAAAAATTATTTTTTGAATAATTTACTATAGAAAAGGCAATCCCTGGCGTAATTAAAATTTGAGACAGTAAAAAATGAATTTTTGAATAATTTACTATAGAAACGGCAATCCCTGGCGTAATTAAAATTTGCGACAGTAAAAAATGAATTTTGAATAATTTACTATAGAAAAGGCAATCCCTGGCGTAATTAAAATTTGAGACCGAAAAAAATGAATTTTTGAATAATTTACTATAGAAAAGGCAATCCCTGGCGTAATTAAAATTTGAGACAGTAAAAAATGAATTTTTGAATAATTTACTATAGAAAAGGCAATCCCTGGCGTATTTAAAATTTGCGACAGTAAAAAATTATTTTTTGAATAATTTACTATAGAAAAGGCAATACCTGGCGTAATTAAAATTTGCGACAGTAAAAAATTATTTTTTGAATAATTTACTAAAGAAAAGGCAATCCCTGGCGTAATTATAATTTGCGACACTAAACAATTATTTTTTGAATAATTTACTATAGAAAAGGCAATCCCTGGCGTAATTAAAATTTGAGACAGTATAAAATTATTTTTTGAATAATTTACTATAGAAAAGGCAATCCCTGGCGTAATTAAAATTTGAGACAGTATAAAATGAATTTTTGAATAATTTACTATAGAAAAGGGCAATCCCTGGCATAATTAAAATTTGAGACAGTAAAAAATTATTTTTTGAATAATTTACTATAGAAAAGGCAATCCCTGGCGTAATTAAAATTTGAGACAGTATAAAATTATTTTTTGAATAATTTACTACAGAAAATGCAATCCCTGGCGTAATTAAAATTTGAGACAGTAAAAAATTATTTTTTGAATAATTTACTATAGAAAAGGCAATCCCTGCGTAATTAAAATTTGTGACAGAAAAAATTATTTTTTGAATAATTTACTATAGAAAAGGCAATCCCTGGCGTAATTAAAATTTGAGACAGTATAAAATTATTTTTTGAATAATTTACTATAGAAAAGGCAATCCCTGGCGTAATTAAAATTTGAGACAGTAAAAAATTAGTTTTTGCAAAATTTACTATAGAAAAGGCAATCCCTGGCGTAATTAAAATTTGAGACAGTAAAAAATGAATTTTTGAATAATTTACTATAGAAAAGGCAATCCCTGGCGTAATTATAATTTGCGACAGTAAAAAATTATTTTTTGAATAATTTACTATAGAAAAGGCAATCCCTGGCGTAATTATAATTTGTGACAGTAAAAAATGAATTTTTGAATAATTTACTATAGAAAAGGCAATCCCTGGCGTAATTATAATTTGCGACACTAAACAATTATTTTTTGAATAATTTACTATAGAAAAGGCAATCCCTGGCGTAATTATAATTTGAGACAGTAAAAAATTATTTTGTGCAAAATTTACTATAAAAAAGGCAATCCCTGGCGTAATTAAAATTTGAGACAGTAAAAAATTATTTTTTGAATAATTTACTATAGAAAAGGCAATCCCTGGCGTAATTAAAATTTGAGACAGTAAAAAATTATTTTTTGCAAAATTTGCTATAGAAAGGGGCAATCCCTGGCGTAATTAAAATTTGAGACAGTAAAAAATGAATTTTTGAATAATTTACTATAGAAAAGGCAATCCCTGGCGTAATTAAAATTTGCGACACTAAACAATTATTTTTTGAATAATTTACTACAGAAAAGGCAATCCCTGGCGTAATTAAAATTTGTGACAGAAAAAATAATTTTTTGAATAATTTACTACAGAAAAGGCAATCCCTGGCGTAATTAAAATTTGAGACAGTAAAAAATGAATTTTTGAATAATTTAATATAGAAAAGGCAATCCCTGGCGTAATTAAAATTTGAGACAGTAAAAAATGAATTTTTGAAAAATTTACTATAGAAAAGGCAATCCCTGGCGTAATTAAAATTTGTGACAGAAAAAATTATTTTTTGAATAATTTACTATAGAAAAAGGCAATCCCTGGCGTAATTAAAATTTGAGACAGTAAAAAATCAATTTTTGAATAATTTACTATAGAAAAGGCAACCCCTGGCGT
>CAWVNZ010001954.1:0-19000 GCA_963930735.1 Dioctria linearis | reverse complement strand
AAATTTTAATTACGCCAGGGATTGCCTTTTCTATAGCAAATTATTCAAAAAATAATTTTTTACTGTTGCAAATTTTAAATACGCCAGGGATTGCCTTTTCTATAGTAAATTTTGCAAAAAATAATTGTTTAGTGTCGCAAATTTTAATTACGCCAGGGATTGCCTTTTCTATAGTAAATTATTCAAAAAATAGTTTTTTACTGTCTCAAATTTTAATTACGCCAGGGATTGCCTTTTCTATAGTAAATTTTGCAAAAAATAGTTGTTTAGTGTCGCAAATTTTAATTACGCCAGGGATTGCCTTTTCTATAGTAAATTATTCAAAAAATAATTTTATACTGTCTCAAATTTTAATTACGCCAGGGATTGCCTTTTCTATAGTAAATTTTGCAAAAAATAATTCTTTACTGTCGCAAATTTAAATTACGCCAGGGATTGCCTTTTCTATAGTAAATTATTCAAAAAATAATTTTTTACTCTCTCAAATTTTAATTACGCCAGGGATTGCCTTTTCTATAGTAAATTATTCAAAAAATATTTTTTTACTGTCGCAAATTTTAATTACGCCAGGGATTGCCTATTCTATAGTAAATTATTCAAAAAATAATTTTTTACTGTCTCAAATTTTAATTACGCCAGGGATTGCTTTTTCTATAGTAAATTTTGCAAAAAATAATTGTTTAGTGTCGCAAATTTTAATTACGCCAGGGATTGCCTTTTCTATAGTAAATTATTCAAAAATAATTTTTTACTGTCGCAAATTTTAATTACGCCAGGGATTGCCTTTTCTATAGTAAATTATTCAAAAAATATTTTTTTCTGTCACAAATTTTAATTACGCCAGGGATTGCCTTTTCTATAGTAAATTTAGCAAAAAATAATTTTTTCGGTCTCAAATTTTAATTACGCCAGGGATTGCCTTTTCTATAGTAAATTTTGCAAAAAATAATTTTATACTGTCGCAAATTTTAATTACGCCAGGGATTGCCTTTTCTATAGTAAATTATTCAAAAAATAATTTTATACTGTCGCAAATTATAATTACGCCAGGGATTGCCTTTTCTATATTAAATTTTGCAAAAAATAATTTTTTACTGTCTCAAATTTTAATTACGCCAGGGATTGCCTTTTCTATAGTAAATTTTGCAAAAAATAATTTTTTCTGTCACATATTTTAATTACGCCAGGGATTGCCTTTTCTATAGTAAATTATTCAAAAAATAATTGTTTAGTGTCGCAAATTATAATTACGCCAGGGATTGCCTTTTCTATAGTAAATTATTCAAAAAATAATTTTTTACTGTCTCAAATTTTAAATACGCCAGGGATTGCCTTTTCTATAGTAAATTATTCAAAAAATAATTTTTTACTGTCGCAAATTTTAATTACGCCAGGGATTGCCTTTTCTATAGTAAATTTTGCAAAAAATAATTGTTTAGTGTCTCAAATTTTAATTACGCCAGGGATTGCCTTTTCTATAGTAAATTATTCAAAAATTCATTTTTTTGCTGTCTCAAATTTTAATTACGCCAGGGATTGCCTTTTCTATAGGAAATTATTCAAAAATAATTTTTTTACTGTCTCAAATTTTAATTACGCCAGGATTGCCTTTTCTATAGTAAATTATTCAAAAAATAATTGTTTAGTGTCCCAATTTTAATTACGCCAGGGATTGCCTTTTCTATAGTAAATTTTGCAAAAAATAATTTTATACTGTCGCAAATTTTAATTACGCCAGGGATTGCCTTTTCTATAGTAAATTATTCAAAAATTCATTTTATACTGTCGCAAATTTTAAATACGCCAGGGATTGCCTTTTCTATAGTAAATTTTGCAAAAAATAATTGTTTAGTGTCGCAAATTTTAATTACGCCAGGGATTGCCTTTTCTATAGTAAATTATTCAAAAAATAATTTTATACTGTCTCAAATTTTAATTACGCCAGGGATTGCCTTTTCTATAGTAAATTATTCAAAAATAATTTTTTACTGTCTCAAATTTTAATTACGCCAGGGATTGCTTTTTCTATAGTAAATTTTGCAAAAAATAATTGTTTAGTGTCGCAAATTTTAATTACGCCAGGGATTGCCTTTTCTATAGTAAATTATTCAAAAAATAATTTTTTACTGTCGCAAATTTTAATTACGCCAGGGATTGCCTTTTCTATAGTAAATTTTGCAAAAAATAATTGTTTAGTGTCTCAAATTTTAATTACGCCAGGGATTGCCTTTTCTATAGTAAATTATTCAAAAATTCATTTTTTTGCTGTCTCAAATTTTAATTACGCCAGGGATTGCCTTTTCTATAGGAAATTATTCAAAAAATAATTTTTTACTATCGCAAATTTTAATTACGCCAGGGATTGCCTTTTCTATAGTAAATTATTCAAAAAATATTTTTTTCTGTCACAAATTTTAATTACGCCAGGGATTGCCTTTCCTATAGTAAATTTTGCAAAAAATAATTTTTTCGGTCTCAAATTTTAATTACGCCAGGGATTGCCTTTTCTATAGTAAATTTTGCAAAAAATAATTCTTTACTGTCGCAAATTTAAATTACGCCAGGGATTGCCTTTTCTATAGTAAATTATTCAAAAAATAATTTTTTACTCTCTCAAATTTTAATTACGCCAGGGATTGCCTTTTCTATAGTAAATTATTCAAAAAATAATTTTTTACTGTCGCAAATTTTAATTACGCCAGGGATTGCCTATTCTATAGTAAATTATTCAAAAAATAATTTTTTACTGTCTCAAATTTTAATTACGCCAGGGATTGCTTTTTCTATAGTAAATTTTGCAAAAAATAATTGTTTAGTGTCGCAAATTTTAATTACGCCAGGGATTGCCTTTTCTATAGTAAATTATTCAAAAAATAATTTTTTACTGTCGCAAATTTTAATTACGCCAGGGATTGCCTTTTCTATAGTAAATTATTCAAAAATATTTTTTTCTGTCACAAATTTTAATTACGCCAGGGATTGCCTTTTCTATAGTAAATTTTGCAAAAAATAATTTTTTCGGTCTCAAATTTTAATTACGCCAGGGATTGCCTTTTCTATAGTAAATTTTGCAAAAAATAATTTTATACTGTCGCAAATTTTAATTACGCCAGGGATTGCCTTTTCTATAGTAAATTATTCAAAAAATAATTTTATACTGTCGCAAATTATAATTACGCCAGGGATTGCCTTTTCTATATTAAATTTTGCAAAAAATAATTTTTTACTGTCTCAAATTTTAATTACGCCAGGGATTGCCTTTTCTATAGTAAATTTTGCAAAAAATAATTTTTTCTGTCACATATTTTAATTACGCCAGGGATTGCCTTTTCTATAGTAAATTATTCAAAAAATAATTGTTTAGTGTCGCAAATTATAATTACGCCAGGGATTGCCTTTTCTATAGTAAATTATTCAAAAAATAATTTTTTACTGTCTCAAATTTTAAATACGCCAGGGATTGCCTTTTCTATAGTAAATTATTCAAAAAATAATTTTTTACTGTCGCAAATTTTAATTACGCCAGGGATTGCCTTTTCTATAGTAAATTTTGCAAAAAATAATTGTTTAGTGTCTCAAATTTTAATTACGCCAGGGATTGCCTTTTCTATAGTAAATTAT
Organism: Dioctria linearis; assembly: GCA_963930735.1. Lineage (NCBI taxonomy): Eukaryota > Metazoa > Arthropoda > Insecta > Diptera > Asilidae > Dioctria > Dioctria linearis. Next base: position 15,379 of record CAWVNZ010001954.1, on the reverse strand, counting down.
TCAAAAATTCATTTTTTTGCTGTCTCAAATTTTAATTACGCCAGGGATTGCCTTTTCTATAGGAAATTATTCAAAAAATAATTTTTTACTGTCTCAAATTTTAATTACGCCAGGGATTGCCTTTTCTATAGTAAATTATTCAAAAAATAATTGTTTAGTGTCCCAATTTTAATTACGCCAGGGATTGCCTTTTCTATAGTAAATTTTGCAAAAAATAATTTTATACTGTCGCAAATTTTAATTACGCCAGGGATTGCCTTTTCTATAGTAAATTATTCAAAAATTCATTTTATACTGTCGCAAATTTTAAATACGCCAGGGATTGCCTTTTCTATAGTAAATTTTGCAAAAAATAATTGTTTAGTGTCGCAAATTTTAATTACGCCAGGGATTGCCTTTTCTATAGTAAATTATTAAAAAAATAATTTTATACTGTCTCAAATTTTAATTACGCCAGGGATTGCCTTTTCTATAGTAAATTTTGCAAAAAATAATTTTTTACTGTCTCAAATTTTAATTACGCCAGGGATTGCCTTTTCTATAGTAAATTTTGCAAAAAATAATTTTATACTGTCGCAAATTATAATTACGCCAGGGATTGCCTTTTCTATAGTAAATTTTGCAAAAAATAATTTTTTACTGTCTCAAATTTTAATTACGCCAGGGATTGCCTTTTCTATAGTAAATTTTGCAAAAAATAATTTTTACTGTCTCAAATTTTAATTACGCCAGGGATTGCCTTTTCTATAGTAAATTATTCAAAAAATAATTGTTTAGTGTCGCAAATTATAATTACGCCAGGGATTGCCTTTTCTATAGTAAATTATTCAAAAAATAATTTTTTACTGTCTCAAATTTTAATTACGCCAGGGATTGCCTTTTCTATAGTAAATTTTGCAAAAAATAATTGTTTAGTGTCGCAAATTTTAATTACGCCAGGGATTGCCTTTTCTATAGTAAATTATTCAAAAAATAATTTTATACTGTCTCAAATTTTAATTACGCAAGGGATTGCCTTTTCTATAGTAAATTTTGCAAAAAATAATTTTTTACTGTCTCAAATTTTAATTACGCCAGGGATTGCCTTTTCTATAGTAAATTATTCAAAAACTAATTGTTTAGTGTCGCAAATTATAATTACGCCAGGGATTGCCTTTTCTATAGTAAATTATTCAAAAAATAATTTTTTACTGTCTCAAATTTTAAATACGCCAGGGATTGCCTTTTCTATAGTAAATTATTCAAAAAATAATTTATTACTGTTGCAAATTTTAAATACGCCAGGGATTGCCTTTTGTATAGTAAATTATTCAAAAAATAATTTTTTACTGTCGCAAATTTTAATTACGCCAGGGATTGCCTTTTCTATAGTAAATTATTCAAAAAATAATTTTTTACTGTCTCAAATTTTAAATACGCCAGGGATTGCCTTTTCTATAGTAAAATATTCAAAAAATAATTTTTTACTGTTGCAAATTTTAAATACGCCAGGGATTGCCTTTTGTATAGTAAATTATTCAAAAAATAATTTTTTACTGTCGCAAATTTTAATTACGCCAGGGATTGCCTTTTCTATAGTAAATTATTCAAAAAATAATTTTTTACTGTCTCAAATTTTAATTACGTTAGGGATTGCCTTTTCTATAGTAAATTTTGCAAAAAATAATTGTTTAGTGTCGCAAATTATAATTACGCCAAGGATTGCCTTTTCTATAGTAAATTATTCAAAAAATAATTTTATACTGTCGCAAATTTTAATTACGCCAGGGATTGCCTTTTCTATAGTAAATTTTGCAAAAAATAATTTTTTACTGTCTCAAATTTTAATTACGCCAGGGATTGCCTTTCCTATAGTAAATTTTGCAAAAAATAATTTTTTATTGTCTCAAATTTTAATTACGCCAGGGATTGCCTTTTCTATAGTAAATTTTGCAAAAAATAATTGTTTAGTGTCGCAAATTTTAATTACGCCAGGGATTGCCTTTTCTATAGTAAATTATTCAAAAAATAATTTTTTACTGTTGCAAATTTTAAATACGCCAGGGATTGCCTTTTGTATAGTAAATTATTCAAAAAATAATTTTTTACTGTCGCAAATTTTAATTACGCCAGGGATTGCCTTTTCTATAGTAAATTTTGCAACAAATAATTGTTTAGTGTCGCAAATTTTAATTACGCCAGGGATTGCCTTTTCTATAGTAAATTATTCAAAATATAATTTTTTACTGTTGCAAATTTTAAATACGCCAGGGATTGCCTTTTGTATAGTAAATTATTCAAAAAATAATTTTTTACTGTCGCAAATTTTAATTACGCCAGGGATTGCCTTTTCTATAGTAAATTATTCAAAAAATAATTTTTTACTGTCTCAAATTTTAATTACGCCAGGGATTGCCTTTTCTATAGTAAATTTTGCAAAAAATAATTGTTTAGTGTCGCAAATTTTAATTACGCCAGGGATTGCCTTTTCTATAGTAAATTATTCAAAAAATAATTTTATACTGTCTCAAATTTTAATTACGCCAGGGATTGCCTTTTCTATAGTAAATTTTGAAAAAAATAATTTTTTACTGTCTCAAATTTTAATTACGCCAGGGATTGCCTTTTCTATAGTAAATTTTGCAAAAAATAATTTTATACTGTCGCAAATTATAATTACGCCATGGATTGCCTTTTCTATAGTAAATTTTGCAAAAAATAATTTTTTACTGTCTCAAATTTTAATTACGCCAGGGACTGCCTTTTCTATAGTAAATTTTTCAAAAAATAATTTTTACTGTCTCAAATTTTAACTACGCCAGGGATTGCCTTTTCTATAGTAAATTATTCAAAAAATAATTGTTTAGTGTCGCAAATTATAATTACGCCAGGGATTGCCTTTTCTATAGTAAATTATTCAAAAAATAATTGTTTACTGTCTCAAATTTTAATTACGCCAGGGATTGCCTTTTCTATAGTAAATTTTGCAAAAAATAATTGCTTAGTGTCGCAAATTTTAATTACGCCAGGGATTGCCTTTTCTATAGTAAATTATTCAAAAAATAATTTTTTCTGTCTCAAATTTTATTTACGCCAGGGATTGCCTTTTCTATAGTAAATTTTGCAAAAAATAATTGTTTAGTGTCGCAAATTTTAATTACGCCAGGGATTGCCTTTTCTACAGTAAATTATTCAAAAATTCATTTTTTACTGTCTCAAATTTTAATTACGCCAGGGATTGCCTTTTCTATAGTAAATTTTGCAAAAAATAATTGTTTAGTGTCGCAAATTTTAAATACGCCAGGGATTGGCTTTTCTATAGTAAATTATTCAAAAAATAATTTTATACTGTCGCAAATTTTAATTACGCCAGGGATTGCCTTTTCTATAGTAAATTTTGCAAAAAATAATTGTTTCGTGTCGCAAATTTTAATTACGCTAGGGATTGCCTTTTCTATAGTAAATTATTCAAAAAATAATTTTTTACTGTCTCAAATTTTAATTACGCCAGGGATTGCCTTTTCTATAGTAAATTTTGCAAAAAAAATTTTTTACTGTCTCAAATTTTAATTACGCCAGGGATTGCCTTTTCTATAGTAAATTATTCAAAAAATAATTGTTTAGTGTCGCAAATTATAATTACGCCAGGGATTGCCTTTTCTATAGTAAATTTTGCAAAAAATAATTTTTTACTGTCTCAAATTTTAATTACGCCAGGGATTGCCTTTTCTATAGTAAATTTTGCAAAAAATAATTTTTACTGTCTCAAATTTTAATTACGCCAGGGATTGCCTTTTCTATAGTAAATTATTCAAAAAATAATTGTTTAGTGTCGCAAATTAAAATTACGCCAGGGATTGCCTTTTCTGTAGTAAATTATTCAAAAAATAATTTTTTACTGTCGCAAATTTTAATTACGCCAGGGATTGCCTTTTCTGTAGTAAATTTTGCAAAAAATAATTGTTTCGTGTCGCAAATTTTAATTACGCCAGGGATTGCCTTTTCTATAGTAAATTATTCAAAAAATAATTTTTTACTGTCTCAAATTTTAATTATGCCAGGGATTGCCTTTTCTATAGTAAATTTTGCAAAAAATAATTTTTTACTGTTGCAAATTTTAAATACGCCAGGGATTGCCTTTTGTATAGTAAATTATACAAAAAATAATTTTTTACTGTCGCAAATTTTAAATACGCCAGGGATTGCCTTTTGTATAGTAAATTATTCAAAAAATAATTTTTTACTGTCGCAAATTTTAATTACGCCAGGGATTGCCTTTTCTATAGTAAATTATTCAAAAAATAATTATTTAGTGTCGCAAATTTTAATTACGCCAGGGATTGCCTTTTCTATAGTAAATTTTGCAAAAAATAATTGTTTAGTGTCGCAAATTTTAATTATGCCAGGGATTGCCTTTTCTATAGTAAATTATTCAAAAAATAATTTTTTACTGTCGCAAATTTTAATTACGCCAGGGATTGCCTTTTCTATTGTAAATTATTCAAAAAATAATTTTATTCTGTCTCAAATTTTAATTACGCCAGGGATTGCCTTTTCTATAGTAAATTATTCAAAAAATAATTGTTTAGTGTCGCAAATTTTAATTACGCCAGGGATTGCCTTTTCTATAGTAAATTCTTCAAAAAATAATTTTATACTGTCGCAAATTTTAATTACGCCAGGGATTGCCTTTTCTATAGTAAATTATTCAAAAAATAATTTTTTACTGTCTCAAATTTTAATTACGCCAGGGATTGCCTTTTCTATAGTAAATTTTGCAAAAAATAATTTTTTACTGTCTCAAATTTTAATTACGCCAGGGATTGCCTTTTCTATAGTAAATTATTCAAAAAATAATTTTTTACTGTCCCAAATTTTAATTACGCCAGGGATTGCCTTTTCTATAGTAAATTTTGCAAAAAATAATTGTTTAGTGTCGCAAATTTTAATTACGCCAGGGATTGCCTTTTCTATAGTAAATTTTGCAAAAAATAATTGTTTAGTGTCGCAAATTTTAATTACGCCAGGGATTGCCTTTTCTATAGTAAATTATTCAAAAAATTATTTTTTACTGTCTCAAATTTTAATTACGCCAGGGATTTCCTTTTCTATAGTAAATTTTGCAAAAAATAATTGTTTATTGTCGCAAATTTTAATTACGCCAGGGATTGCCTTTTCTATAGTAAATTATTCAAAAAATAATTTTTTACTGTCTCAAATTTTAATTACGCCAGGGATTGCCTTTTCTATAGTAAATTTAGCAAAAAATAATTTTTTACTGTCGCAAATTTTAATTACGCCAGGGATTGCCTTTTCTATAGTAAATTATTCAAAAAATAATTTTTTACTGTAGCAAATTTTAATTACGCCAGGGATTGCCTTTTCTATAGTAAATTATTCAAAAAATAATTTTTTACTGTCTCAAATTTTAATTACGCCAGGGATTGCCTTTTCTATAGTAAATTTTGCAAAAAATAATTGTTTAGTGTCGCAAATTTTAATTACGCCAGGGATTGCCTTTTCTATAGTAAATTATTCAAAAAATAATTTTATACTGTCTCAAATTTTAATTACGTCAGGTATTGCCTATTCTATAGTAAATTATTCAAAAAATAATTTTATACTGTCGCAAATTTTAATTACGCCAGGGATTGCCTTTTCTATAGTAAATTTTGCAAAAAATAATTGTTTAGTGTCGCAAATTTTAATTACGCCAGGGATTGCCTTTTCTATAGTAAATTATTCAAAAAATAATTTTTTACTGTCTCAAATTTTAATTACGCCAGGGATTGCCTTTTCTATAGTAAATTATTCAAAAATTCATTTTTTACTGTCTCAAATTTTAATTACGCCAGGGATTGCCTTTTCTATAGTAAATTATTCAAAAATTCACTTTTTAGTGTCGCAAATTTTAATTACGCCAGGGATTGCCTTTTCTATAGTAAATTATTCAAAATATAATTTTTTACTGTCTCAAATTTTAATTACGCCAGGGATTGCCTTTTCTATAGTAAATTTTGCAAAAATTAATTTTATACTGTCGCAAATTATAATTACGCCTGGGATTGCCTTTTCTATAGTAAATTTTGCAAAAAATAATTGTTTAGTGTCGCAAATTTTAATTACGCCAGGGATTGCCTTTTCTATAGTAAATTATTCAAAAAATAATTTTTTACTGTTGCAAATTTTAAATACGCCAGGGATTGCCTTTTGTATAGTAAATTATTCAAAAAATAATTTTTTACTGTCTCAAATTTTAATTACGCCAAGGATTGCCTTTTCTATAGTAAATTTTGCAAAAAATAATTGTTTAGTGTCGCAAATTTTAATTACGCCTGGGATTGCCTTTTCTATAGTAAATTATTCAAAAAATTATTTTATACTGTCGCAAATTTTAATTACGCCAAGGATTGCCTTTTCTATAGTAAATTTTGCAAAAAATAATTTTTTACTGTCTCAAATTTTAATTACGCCAGGGATTGCATTTTCTATAGTAAATTTTGCAAAAAACAATTTTTTACTGTCTCAAATTTTAATTACGCCAGGGATTGCCTTTTCTATAGTAAATTTTGCAAAAAATAATTTTTTCTGTCACAAATTTTAATTACGCCAGGGATTGCCTTTTCTATAGTAAATTTTGCAAAAAATAATTTTTTCTGTTTCAAATTTTAATTACGCCAGGGATTGCCTTTTCTATAGTAAATTTTGCAAAAAAAGATTTTATACTGTCGCAAATTTTAATTATGCCAGGAATTGCCTTTTCTATAGTAAATTATTCAAAAAATAATTTTATACTGTCGCAAATTATAATTACGCCGGGGATTGCCTTTTCTATAGTAAATTTTGCAAAAAATAATTTTTTACTGTCTCAAATTTGAATTACGCCAGGGATTGCCTTTTCTATAGTAAATTTTGCAAAAAATAATTTTTTCTGTCACAAATTTTAATTACGCCAGGGATTGCCTTTTCTATAGTAAATTATTCAAAAAATAATTGTTTAGTGTCCAAATTATAATTACGCCAGGGATTGCCTTTTATATAGTAAATTATTCAAAAAATAATTTTTTACTGTCTCAAATTTGAAATACGCCAGGGATTGCCTTTTCTATAGTAAATTATTCAAAAAATAATTTTTTACTGTTGCAAATTTTAAATACGCCAGGGATTGCCTTTTGTATAGTAAATTTTGCAAAAAATAATTTTTTAGTGTCGCAAATTTTAATTACGCCAGGGATTGCCTTTTCTATAGTAAATTATTCAAAAAATAATTTTATACTGTCGCAAATTTTAATTACGCCAGGGATTGCCTTTTCTATAGTAAATTTTGCAAAAAATAATTGTTTAGTGTCGCAAATTTTAATTACGCCAGGGATTGCCTTTTCTATAGTAAATTATTCAAAAATTCATTTTTTACTGTCTCAAATTTTAATTACGCCAGGGATTGCCTTTTCTATAGTAAATTATTCAAAAAATAATTTTTTCTGTCACAAATTTTAATTACGCCAGGGATTGCCTTTTCTATAGTAAATTTTGCAAAAAATAATTTTTTCTGTCTCAAATTTTAATTACGCCAGGGATTGCCTTTTCTATAGTAAATTATTCAAAAAATAATTTTTTACTGTCTCAAATTTTAATTACGCCAGGCATTGCCTTTTCTATAGTAAATTTTGCAAAAATTAATTTTATACTGTCGCAAATTATAATTACGCCAGGGATTGCCATTTCTATAGTAAATTTTGCAAAAAATGATTTTATACTGTCGCAAATTTTAATTACGCCATGGATTGCCTTTTCTATAGTAAATTATTCAATAAATAATTTTATACTGTCGCAAATTATAATTACGCCGGGGATTGCCTTTTCTATAGTAAATTTTGCAAAAAATAATTTTTTACTGTCTCAAATTTTAATTACGCCAGGGATTGCCTTTTCTATAGTAAATTTTGCAAAAAATAATTTTTTCTGTCACAAATTTTAATTACGCCAGGGATTGCCTTTTCTATAGTAAATTATTCAAAAAATAATTGTTTAGTGTCGCAAATTATAATTACGCCAGGGATTGCCTTTTCTATAGTAAATTATTCAAAAAATAATTTTTTACTGTCTCAAATTTTAAATACGCCAGGGATTGCCTTTTCTATAGTAAATTATTCAAAAAATAATTTTTTACTGTTGCAAATTTTAAATACGCCAGGGATTGCCTTTTGTATAGTAAATTTTGCAAAAAATAATTGTTTAGTGTCGCAAATTTTAATTACGCCAGGGATTGCCTTTTCTATAGTAAATAATTCAAAAAATAATTTTATACTGTCGCAAATTTTAATTACGCCAGGGATTGCCTTTTCTATAGTAAATTTTGCAAAAAATAATTTTTTCTGTCACAAATTTTAATTGCGCCAGGGATTGCCTTTTCTATAGTAAATTATTCAAAAAATAATTGTTTAGTGTCGCAAATTATAATTACGCCAGGGATTGCCTTTTCTATAGTAAATTATTCAAAAAATAATTTTTTCTGTCACAAATTTTAATTACGCCAGGGATTGCCTTTTCTATAGTAAATTATTCAAAAAATAATTGTTTAGTGTCGCAAATTATAATTACGCCAAAAATTGCCTTTTCTATAGTAAATTATTCAAAAAATAATTTTTTACTGTCTCAAATTTTAAATACGCCAGGGATTGCCTTTTCTATAGTAAATTATTCAAAAAATAATTTTTTACTGTTGCAAATTTTAAATACGCCAGGGATTGCCTTTTGTATAGTAAATTTTGCAAAAAATAATTGTTTAGTGTCGCAAATTTTAATTACGCCAGGGATTGCCTTTTCTATAGTAAATTATTCAAAAATTCATTTTTTACTGTCTCAAATTTTAATTACGCCAGGGATTGCCTTTTCTATAGTAAATTATTCAAAAAATAATTTTTTCTGTCACAAATTTTAATTACGCCAGGGATTGCCTTTTCTATAGTAAATTTTGCAAAAAATAATTTTTTCTGTCTCAAATTTTAATTACGCCAGGGATTGCCTTTTCTATAGTAAATTATTCAAAAAATAATTTTTTACTGTCTCAAATTTTAATTACGCCAGGCATTGCCTTTTCTATAGTAAATTTTGCAAAAATTAATTTTATACTGTCGCAAATTATAATTACGCCAGGGATTGCCATTTCTATAGTAAATTTTGCAAAAAAAGATTTTATACTGTCGCAAATTTTAATTATGCCAGGAATTGCCTTTTCTATAGTAAATTATTCAAAAAATAATTTTATACTGTCGCAAATTATAATTACGCCGGGGATTGCCTTTTCTATAGTAAATTTTGCAAAAAATAATTTTTTACTGTCTCAAATTTGAATTACGCCAGGGATTGCCTTTTCTATAGTAAATTTTGCAAAAAATAATTTTTTCTGTCACAAATTTTAATTACGCCAGGGATTGCCTTTTCTATAGTAAATTATTCAAAAAATAATTGTTTAGTGTCCAAATTATAATTACGCCAGGGATTGCCTTTTATATAGTAAATTATTCAAAAAATAATTTTTTACTGTCTCAAATTTGAAATACGCCAGGGATTGCCTTTTCTATAGTAAATTATTCAAAAAATAATTTTTTACTGTTGCAAATTTTAAATACGCCAGGGATTGCCTTTTGTATAGTAAATTTTGCAAAAAATAATTTTTTAGTGTCGCAAATTTTAATTACGCCAGGGATTGCCTTTTCTATAGTAAATTATTCAAAAAATAATTTTATACTGTCGCAAATTTTAATTACGCCAGGGATTGCCTTTTCTATAGTAAATTTTGCAAAAAATAATTGTTTAGTGTCGCAAATTTTAATTACGCCAGGGATTGCCTTTTCTATAGTAAATTATTCAAAAATTCATTTTTTACTGTCTCAAATTTTAATTACGCCAGGGATTGCCTTTTCTATAGTAAATTATTCAAAAAATAATTTTTTCTGTCACAAATTTTAATTACGCCAGGGATTGCCTTTTCTATAGTAAATTTTGCAAAAAATAATTTTTTCTGTCGCAAATTTTAATTACGCCAGGGATTGCCTTTTCTATAGTAAATTATTCAAAAAATAATTTTTTACTGTCTCAAATTTTAATTACGCCAGGCATTGCCTTTTCTATAGTAAATTTTGCAAAAATTAATTTTATACTGTCGCAAATTATAATTACGCCAGGGATTGCCATTTCTATAGTAAATTTTGCAAAAAATGATTTTATACTGTCGCAAATTTTAATTACGCCATGGATTGCCTTTTCTATAGTAAATTATTCAATAAATAATTTTATACTGTCGCAAATTATAATTACGCCGGGGATTGCCTTTTCTATAGTAAATTTTGCAAAAAATAATTTTTTACTGTCTCAAATTTTAATTACGCCAGGGATTGCCTTTTCTATAGTAAATTTTGCAAAAAATAATTTTTTCTGTCACAAATTTTAATTACGCCAGGGATTGCCTTTTCTATAGTAAATTATTCAAAAAATAATTGTTTAGTGTCGCAAATTATAATTACGCCAGGGATTGCCTTTTCTATAGTAAATTATTCAAAAAATAATTTTTTACTGTCTCAAATTTTAAATACGCCAGGGATTGCCTTTTCTATAGTAAATTATTCAAAAAATAATTTTTTACTGTTGCAAATTTTAAATACGCCAGGGATTGCCTTTTGTATAGTAAATTTTGCAAAAAATAATTGTTTAGTGTCGCAAATTTTAATTACGCCAGGGATTGCCTTTTCTATAGTAAATAATTCAAAAAATAATTTTATACTGTCGCAAATTTTAATTACGCCAGGGATTGCCTTTTCTATAGTAAATTTTGCAAAAAATAATTTTTTCTGTCACAAATTTTAATTGCGCCAGGGATTGCCTTTTCTATAGTAAATTATTCAAAAAATAATTGTTTAGTGTCGCAAATTATAATTACGCCAGGGATTGCCTTTTCTATAGTAAATTATTCAAAAAATAATTTTTTCTGTCACAAATTTTAATTACGCCAGGGATTGCCTTTTCTATAGTAAATTATTCAAAAAATAATTGTTTAGTGTCGCAAATTATAATTACGCCAAAAATTGCCTTTTCTATAGTAAATTATTCAAAAAATAATTTTTTACTGTCTCAAATTTTAAATACGCCAGGGATTGCCTTTTCTATAGTAAATTATTCAAAAAATAATTTTTTACTGTTGCAAATTTTAAATACGCCAGGGATTGCCTTTTGTATAGTAAATTTTGCAAAAAATAATTGTTTAGTGTCGCAAATTTTAATTACGCCAGGGATTGCCTTTTCTATAGTAAATTATTCAAAAAATAATTTTTTCTGTCACAAATTTTAATTACGCCAGGGATTGCCTTTTCTATAGTAAATTTTGCAAAAAATAATTTTTTTTGTCTCAAATTTTAATTACGCCAGGGATTGCCTTTTCAATAGTAAATTATTCAAAAAATAATTTTTTACTGTCTCAAATTTTAATTACGCCAGGGATTGCCTTTTCTATAGTAAATTTTGCAAAAATTAATTTTATACTGTCGCAAATTATAATTACGCCAGGGATTGCCTTTTCTATAGTAAATTTTGCAAAAAATAATTGTTTAGTGTCGCACATTTTAATTACGCCAGGGATTGCCTTTTCTATAGTAAATTATTCAAAAAATAATTTTTTATTGTTGCAAATTTTAAATGCGCCAGGGATTGCCTTTTGTATAGTAAATTATTCAAAAAATAATTTTTTACTGTCGCAAATTTTAATTACGCCAGGGATTGCCTTTTCTATAGTAAATTATTCAAAAAATAATTTTTTACTGTCTCAAATTTTAATTACGCCAGGGATTGCCTTTTCTATAGTAAATTTTGCAAAAAATAATTGTTTAGTGTCGCAAATTTTAATTACGCCAGGGATTGCCTTTTCTATAGTAAATTATTCAAAAAATAATTTTATACTGTCTCAAATTTTAATTACGCCAGGGATTGCCTTTTCTATAGTAAATTTTGCAAAAAATAATTTTTTACTGTCTCAAATTTTAATTACGCCAGGGATTGCCTTTTCTATAATAAATTTTGCAAAAAATAATTTTATACTGTCGCAAATTATAATTACGCCAGGGATTGCCTTTTCTATAGTAAATTTTGCAAAAAATAATTTTTTACTGTCTCAAATTTTAATTACGCCTGGGATTGCCTTTTCTATAGTAAATTTTGCAAAAAATAATTGTTTAGTGTCGCAAATTTTAATTACGCCAGGGATTGCCTTTTGTATAGTAAATTATTCAAAAATTCATTTTTTACTGTCGCAAATTTTAATTACGCCAGGGATTGCCTTTTCTATAGTAAATTATTCAAAAAATAATTTTTTACTGTCTCAAATTTTAATTACGCCAGGGATTGCCTTTTCTATAGTAAATTTTGCAAAAAATAATTGTTTAGTGTCGCAAATTTTAATTACGCCAGGGATTGCCTTTTCTATAGTAAATTTTGCAAAAAATAATTGTTTAGTGTCGCAAATTTTAATTACGCCAGGGATTGCCTTTTCTATAGTAAATTATTCAAAAAATAATTTTTTCTGTCTCAAATTTTAATTACGCCAGGGATTGCCTTTTCTATAGTAAATTTTGCAAAAAATAATTGTTTAGTGTCGCAAGTTTTAATTACGCCAGGGATTGCCTTTTCTATAGTAAATTATTCAAAAATTCATTTTTTACTGTCTCAAATTTTAATTACGCCAGGGATTGCCTTTTCTATAGTAAATTATTCAAAAAATAATTTTTTCTGTCACAAATTTTAATTACGCCAGGGATTGCCTTTTCTATAGTAAATTTTGCAAAAAATAATTTTTTCTGTCTCAAATTTTAATTACGTCAGGGATTGCCTTTTCTGTAGTAAATTATTCAAAAAATAATTTTTTACTGTCTCAAATTTTAATTACGCCAGGGATTGCCTTTTCTATAGTAAATTTTGCAAAAAATAATTGTTTAGTGTCGCAAATTTTAATTTCGCCAGGGATTGCCTTTTCTATAGTAAATTATTCAAAAGTAATTTTTTCTGTCTCAAATTTTAATTACGCCAGGGATTGCCTTATCTATAGTAAATTTTGCAAAAAATAATTGTTTAGTGTCGCAAATTTTAATTACGCCAGGGATTGCCTTTTCTATAGCAAATTATTCAAAAATTCATTTTTTACTGTCTCAAATTTTAATTACGCCAGGGATTGCCTTTTCTATAGCAAATTATTCAAAAAATAATTTTTTACTGTTGCAAATTTTAAATACGCCAGGTATTGCCTTTTGTATAGTAAATTATTCAAAAAATAATTTTTTACTGTCGCAAATTTTAATTACGCCAGGGATTGCCTATTCTATAGTAAATTATTCAAAAAATAATTTTTTACTGTCTCAAATTTTAATTACGCCAGGGATTGCCTTTTCTATAGTAAATTTTGCAAAAAATAATTGTTTAGTGTCGCAAATTTTAATTACGCCAGGGATTGCCTTTTCTATAGTAAATTACTCAAAAAATAATTTTATACTGTCTCAAATTTTAATTACGCCAAGGATTGCCTTTTCTATAGTAAATTTTGCAAAAAATAATTTTTTACTGTCTCAAATTTTAATTACGCCAGGGATTGCCTTTTCTATAGTAAATTTTGCAAAAAATAATTTTATACTGTCGCAAATTTTAATTACGCCAGGGATTGCCTTTTCTATAGTAAATTTTGCAAAAACTAATTTTTTACTGTCTCAAATTTTAATTACGCCAGGGATTGCCTTTTCTATAGTAAATTTTGCAAAAAATTATTTTTACTGTCTCAAATTTTATTTACGCCAGGGATTGCCTTTTCTATAGTAAATTATTCAAAAAATAATTGTTTAGTGTCGCAATTATAATTACACCAGGGATTGCCTTTTCTATAGTAAATTATTCAAAAAATTATTTTTTACTGTCTCAAATTTTAAATACGCCAGGGATTGCCTTTTCTATAGTAAATTATTCAAAAAATAATTTTTTACTGACGCAAATTTTAATTACGCCAGGGATTGCCTTTTCTATAGTAAATTATTCAAAAAATAATTTTATACTGTCGCAAATTTTAATTAAGCCAGGGATTGCCTTTTCTATAGTAAATTTTGCAAAAAATAATTGTTTAGTGTCGCAAATTTTAATTACGCCAGGGATTGCCTTTTCTATAGTAAATTATTCAAAAAATAATTTTTTACTGTCTCAAATTTTAATTACGCCAGGGATTGCCTTTTCTATAGTAAATTTTGCAAAAAATAATTTTTTACTGTTGCAAATTTTAAATACGCCAGGGATTGCCTTTTGTATAGTAAATTATTCAAAAAATAATTTTATACTGTCGCAAATTTTAATTACGCCAGGGATTGCCTTTTGTATAGTAAATTATTCATTAAATAATTTTTTACTGTCGCAATTTTTAATTACGCCAGGGATTGCCTTTTCTATAGTAAATTATTCAAAAAATAATTTTTTACTGTCTCAAATTTTAATTACGCCAGGGATTGCCTTTTCTATAGTAAATTTTGCAAAAAATAATTGTTTAGTGTCGCAAATTTTAATTACGCCAGGGATTGCCTTTTCTTAAGTAAATTATTCAAAAAATAATTTTATACTGTCGCAAATTTTAAATACGCCAGGGATTTTGCAAAAAATAATTTTTTACTGTTGCAAATTTTAAATACGCCAGGGATTGCCTTTTGTATAGTAAATTATTCAAAAAATAATTTTTTACTGTCGCAAATTTTAAATACGCCAGGGATTGCCTTTTGTATAGTAAATTATTCAAAAAATAATTTTTTACTGTCGCAAATTTTAATTACGCCAGGGATTGCCTTTTCTATAGTAAATTATTCAAAAAATAATTTTTTACTGTCTGAAATTTTAATTACGCCAGGGATTGCCTTTTCTATAGTAAATTTTGCAAAAAATAATTTTTTACTGTCTCAAATTTTAATTACGCCAGGGATTGCCTTTTCTATAGTAAATTATTCAAAAATTAATTTGTTACTATCGCAAATTTTAATTACGCCAGGGATTGCCTTTTCTATAGTAAATTATTCAAAAATTCATTTTTTACTGTCTCAAATTTTAAATACGCCAGGGATTGCCTTTTCTATAGTAAATTTTGCAAAAAATAATTTTTTACTGTCTCAAATTTTAATTACGCCAGGGATTGCCTTTTCTATAGTAAATTATTCAAAAATTCATTTTTTACTGTCTCAAATTTTAATTACGCCAGGGATTGCCTTTTCTATAGTAAATTTTTGCAAAAAATAATTTTTTACTGTCTCAAATTATAATTACGCCAGGGATTGCCTTTTCTATAGTAAATTATTCAAAAAATAATTTTTTACTGTCGCAAATTTTAATTACGCCA
>CAWVNZ010001953.1:0-83383 GCA_963930735.1 Dioctria linearis | reverse complement strand
AGAAAAGGCAATCCCTGGCGTAATTATAATTTGCGACACTAAACAATTATTTTTTGAATAATTTACTATAGAAAAGGCAATCCCTGGCGTAATTAAAATTTGCGACACTAAAAAATTATTTTTTGATTAATTTACTATAGAAAAGGCAATCCCTGGCGTAATTAAAATTTGAGACAGTAAAAAATTATTTTTAGAATAATTTACTATAGAAAAGGCAATCCCTGGCGTAATGAAAATTTGAGACAGTAAAATATTATTTTTTGCAAAATTTACTATAGAAAAGGCAATCCCTGGCGTAATTAAAATTTGCGACAGTAAAAAATTATTTTTTGCAAAATTTACTATACAAAAGGCAATCCTGGCGTATTTAAAATTTGCGATAGTAAAAAATTAATTTTTGAATAATTTACTATAGAAAAGGCAATCCCTGGCGTATTTAAAATTTGCAACAGTAAAAAATTATTTTTTGAATAATTTACTATAGAAAAGGCAATCCCTGGCGTAATTAAAATTTGCGACAGTAAAAAATTATTTTTTGAATAATTTACTATAGAAAAGGCAATCCTTGGCGTCATTAAAATTTGCGACAGTAAAAAATTATTTTTTGAATAATTTACTATAGAAAAGGCAATCCCTGGCGTCATTAAAATTTGCGACAGTAAAAAATTATTTTTTGAATAATTTACTATAGAAAAGGCAATCCCTGGCGTAATTAAAATTTGCGACAGTAAAAAAATTATTTTTTGCAAAATTTACTATAGAAAAGGCAATCCCTGGCGTATTTAAAATTTGCAAAATTAAAAAATTATTTTTTGAATAATTTACTATAGAAAAGGCAATCCTGGCTTAATTAAAATTTGAGACAGTAAAAAATTATTTTTTGCAAAATTAACTATAGAAAAGGCAATCCCTGGCGTATTTAAAATTTGCGACAGTAAAAATGAATTTTTGAATAATTTACTATAGAAAAGGCAATCCCTGGCGTATTTAAAATTTGCAACAGTAAAAAATTATTTTTGAATAATTTACTATAGAAAAGGCAATCCCTGGCGTAATTATAATTTGCGACAGTAAAAAATGAATTTTTGAATAATTTACTATAGAAAAGGCAATCCCTGGCGTAATTAAAATTTGAGACAGTAAAAAATTATTTTTTGAATAATTTACTATAGAAAAGGCAATCCCTGGCGTATTTAAAATTTGCAACAGTAAAAAATTATTTTTTGCAAAATTTACTATAGAAAAGGCAATCCCTGGCTTAATTAAAATTTGAGACAGTAAAAAATTATTTTTTGAATAATTTACTATAGAAAAGGCAATCCCTGGCGTAATTATAATTTGCGACAGTAAAAAAATATTTTTTGAATAATTTACTATAGACAAGGCAATCCCTGGCGTAATTAAAATTTGAGACAGTAAAAAATTATTTTTTTAATAATTTACTATAGAAAAGGCAATCCCTGGCGTAATTAAAATTTGCGACAGTAAAAATTATTTTTTGCAAAATTTACTATAGAAAAGGCAATCCCTGGCGTATTTAAAATTTGCAACAGTAAAAAATTATTTTTTGAATAATTTACTATAGAAAAGGCAATCCCTGGCGTAATTAAAATTTGCGACAGTAAAAAATTATTTTTTGCAAAATTTACTATAGAAAAGGCAATCCCTGGCGTATTTAAAATTTGCAACAGTAAAAAATTATTTTTTGAATAATTTACTATAGAAAAGGCAATCCCTGGCGTAATTAAAATTTGAGACAGTAAAAAATTATTTTTTGAATAATTTACTATAGAAAAGGCAATCCCTGGCGTAATTAAAATTTGTGACAGAAAAAATGGATTTTTGAATAATTTACTATAGAAAAGGCAATCCCTGGCGTAATTAAAATTTGAGACAGTAAAAAATTATTTTTTTAATAATTTACTATAGAAAAGGCAATCCCTGGCGTAATTAAAATTTGAGACAGTAAAAAATGAATTTTTGAATAATTTACTATAGAAAAGGCAATCCCTGGCGTAATTAAAATTTGCGACACTAAACAATTATTTTTTGCAAAATTTACTATAGAAAAGGCAATCCCTGGCGTAATTAAAATTTGCGACAGAAAAAATTATATTTTGAATAATTTACTATAGAAAAGGCAATCCCTGGCGTATTTTAAATTTGCGACAGTAAAAAATTATTTTTAGAATAATTTACTATAGAAAAGGCAATCCCTGGCGTAATTAAAATTTGCAACAGTGAAAAATGAATTTTTGAATAATTTACTATAGAAAAGGCAATCCCTGGCGTTATTAAAATTTGCGACACTAAACAATTATTTTTTGAATAATTTACTATAGAAAAGGCAATCCCTGGCGTAATTATAATTTGCGACAGTAAAAAATGAATTTTTGAATAATTTTCTATAGAAAAGGCAATCTATAGGCGTAATCAAAATTTGCGACAGTAAAAAATGAATTTTTGAATAATTTACTTTAGAAAAGGCAATCCCTGGCGTAATTATAATTTGCGACAGTAAAAAATGAATTTTTGAATAATTTACTATAGAAAAGGCAATCCCTGGCGTAATTAAAATTTGCGACAGTAAAAAAATGAATTTTTGAATAATTTACTATAGAAAAGGCAATCCTTGGCGTAATTAAAATTTGCGACAGTAAAAAATTATTTTTTGAATAATTTACTATAAAGAAGGCAATCCCTGGCGTATTTAAAATTTGAGATAGTAAAAAATGAATTTTTGAATAATTTACTATAGAAAAGGCAATCCCTGGCGTAATTAAAATTTGCGACAGTAAAAAATGAATTTTTGAATAATTTACTATAGAAAAGGCAATCCCTGGCGTAATTATAATTTGCGACAGTAAAAAATTATTTTTTGAATAATTTACTATAGAAAAGTCAATCCCTGGCGTAATTAAAATTTGAGACAGTAAAAAATTATTTTTTTAATAATTTACTATAGAAAAGGCAATCCCTGGCGTAATTAAATTTTGCGACAGTAAAAAATGAATTTTTGAATAATTTACTATAGAAAAGGCAATCCTGGCGTAATCAAAATTTGCGACAGTAAAAAATGAATTTTTGAATAATTTACTACAGAAAAGGCAATCCCTGGCGTATTTAAAATTTGCAACAGTAAAAAATTATTTTTTGAATAATTTACTATAGAAAAGTCAATCCCTGGCGTAATTATAATTTGCGACACTAAACAATTATTTTTTGAATAATTTACTATAGAAAAGGCAATCCCTGGCGTATTTAAAATTTGCAACAGTAAAAAATTATTTTTTGAATAATTTACTATAGAAAAGGCAATCCCTGGCGTAATGATAATTTGCGACACTAAACAATTATTTTTTGAATAATTTACTATACAAAAGGCAATCCCTGGCGTATTTAAAATTTGCAACAGTAAGAAATTATTTTTTGCAAAATTTACTATAGAAAAGGCAATCCCTGGCGTAATTAAAACTTGCGACAGCAAAAAATTATTTTTTGCAAAATTTACTATAGAAAAGGCAATCCCTGGCGTAATTAAAATTTGCGACACTAAACAATTATTTTTTGAATAATTTACTATAGAAAAGGCAATCCCTGGCGTATTTAAAATTTGCGACAGTAAAAAATGAATTTTTGAATAATTTACTATAGAAAAGGCAATCCCTGGCGTAATTAAAATTTGCGACACTAAAAAATTATTTTTTTGAATAATTTACTATAGAAAAGGCAATCCCTGGCGTAATTAAAATTTGCAACAGTAAAAAATGAATTTTTGAATAATATACTATAGAAAAGGCAATCCCTGGCGTAATTATAATTTGCGACAGTAAAAAATTATTTTTAGAATAATTTACAATAGAAAAGGCAATCCCTGGCGTAATTATAATTTGCGACAGTAAACAAATATTTTTTGAATAATTTAATATAGAAAAGGCAATCCCTGGCGTAATTATAATTTGCGACACTAAACAATTATTTTTTGAATAATTTACTATAGAAAAGGCAATCCCTGGCGTAATTAAAATTTGCGACACTAAAAAATTATTTTTTGATTAATTTACTATAGAAAAGGCAATCCCTGGCGTAATTAAAATTTGCGACAGTATAAAATTATTTTTTGCAAAATTTACTATAGAAAAGGCAATCCCTGGCGTAATTATAATTTGCGACAGTAAAAAATTATTTTTTGCAAAATTTACTATAGAAAAGGCAATCCCTGGCGTAATTAAAACCTGCGACAGTAAAAAATAATTTTTTGAATAATTTACTATAGAAAAGGCAATCCCTGGCGTAATTAAAATTTGCAACAGTATAAAATTATTTTTTGCAAAATTTACTATAGAAAAGGCAATCCCTGGCGTAATTAAAATTTGCGACAGTAAAAAATTATTTTTTGAATAATTTACTATAGAAAAGGCAATCCCTGGCGTATTTAAAATTTGCAACAGTAAAAAATTATTTTTTGATTAATTTACTATAGAAAAGGCAATCCCTGGCGTAATTAAAATTTGCAACAGTAAAAAATTATTTTTTGAATAATTTACTATAGAAAAGACAATCCCTGGCGTAATTAAAATTTGCGACACTAAAAAATTATTTTTTGAATAATTTACTATAGAAAAGGCAATCCCTGGCGTATTTAAAATTTGCAACAGTATAAAATTATTTTTTGAATAATTTACTATAGAAAAGGCAATCCCTGGCGTAATTATAATTTGCGACACTAAACAATTATTTTTGAATAATTTACTATAGAAAAGGCAATCCCTGGCCTAATTAAAATTTGAGACAGTAAAAAATTATTTTTGAATAATTTACTATACAAAAGGCAATCCCTGGCGTAATTAAAATTTGCAACAGTAAAAAATTATTTTTTGCAAAATTTACTATAGAAAAGGCAATCCCTGGCGCAATTATATATTGCGACAGTAAAAAATTATTTTTGGCAAAATTTACTATAGAAAGGGCAATCTCTGGCGTAATTAAAATTTGCAACAGTATAAAATTATCTTTTGCAAAATTTACTATAGAAAAGGCAATCCCTGGCGTAATTAAAATTTGCGACAGTAAAAAATTATTTTTTGAATAATTTACTATAGAAAAGGCAATCCCTGGCGTATTTAAAATTTGCAACAGTAAAAAATTATTTTTTGAATAATTTACTATAGAAAAGGCAATCCCTGGCGTAATTAAAATTTGCAACAGTAAAAAATTATTTTTTGAATAATTTACTATAGAAAAGGCAATCCCTGGCGTAGTTAAAATTTGCGACACTAAAAAATTATTTTTTGAATAATTTACTATAGAAAAGGCAATCCCTGGCGTATTTAAAATTTGCAACAGTATAAAATTATTTTTTGAATAATTTACTATAGAAAAGGCAATCCCTGGCGTAATTATAATTTGCGACACTAAACAATTAATTTTTGAATAATTTACTATAGAAAAGGCAATCCCTGGCCTAATTAAAATTTGAGACAGTAAAAAATGAATTTTTGAATAATTTACTATACAAAAGGCAATCCCTGGCGTAATTAAAATTTGCAACAGTAAAAAATTATTTTTTGCAAAATTTACTATAGAAAAGGCAATCCCTGGCGTAATTATAATTTGCGACAGTAAAAAATTATTTTTGGCAAAATTTACTATAGAAAAGGCAATCCCTGGCGTAATTAAAATTTGCAACAGTAAAAAATTATTTTTTGCAAAATTTACTATAGAAAAGGCAATCCCTGGCGTAATTATAATTTGCGACAGTAAAAAATTATTTTTTGAATAATTTACTATAGAAAAGGCAATCCCTGGCGTAATTAAAATTTGCAACAGTAAAAAATTATTTTTTGAATAATTTACTATAGAAAAGGCAATCCCTGGCGTAATTAAAATTTGCGACAGTAAAAAATTATTTTTTGAATATTTTACTATAGAAAAGGCAATCCCTGGCGTATTTAAAATTTGCAACAGTAAAAAATTATTTTTTGAATAATTTACTATAGAAAAGGCAATCCCTGGCGTAATTAAAATTTGCGACAGTAAAAAATTATTTTTGGCAAAATTTACTATAGAAAAGGCAATCCCTGGCGTAATTAAAATTTGCAACAGTAAAAAATTATTTTTTGCAAAATTTACTATAGAAAAGGCAATCCCTGGCGTAATTATAATTTGCGACAGTAAAAAATTATTTTTTGAATAATTTACTATAGAAAAGGCAATCCCTGGCGTAATTAAAATTTGCAACAGTAAAAAATTATTTTTTGAATAATTTACTATAGAAAAGGCAATCCCTGGCGTAATTAAAATTTGCGACACTAAAAAATTATTTTTTGAATAATTTACTATAGAAAAGGCAATCCCTGGCGTATTTAAAATTTGCAACAGTATAAAATTATTTTTTGAATAATTTACTATAGAAAAGGCAATCCCTGGCGTAATTATAATTTGCGACACTAAACAATTAATTTTTGAATAATTTACTATAGAAAAGGCAATCCCTGGCCTAATTAAAATTTGAGACAGTAAAAAATGAATTTTTGAATAATTTACTATACAAAAGGCAATCCCTGGCGTAATTAAAATTTGCAGCAGTAAAAAATTATTTTTTGCAAAATTTACTATAGAAAAGGCAATCCCTGGCGTAATTATAATTTGCGACAGTAAAAAATTATTTTTGGCAAAATTTACTATAGAAAAGGCAATCCCTGGCGTAATTAAAATTTGCAACAGTATAAAATTATTTTTTGCAAAATTTACTATAGAAAAGGCAATCCGTGGCGTAATTAAAATTTGCGACAGTAAAAAATTATTTTTTGAATAATTTACTATAGAAAAGGCAATCCCTGGCGTATTTAAAATTTGCAACAGTAAAAAATTATTTTTTGAATAATATACTATAGAAAAGGCAATCCCTGGCGTAATTAAAATTTGCAACAGTAAAAAATTATTTTTTGAATAATTTACTATAGAAAAGGCAATCCCTAGCGTAATTAAAATTTGCGACACTAAAAAATTATTTTTTGCAAAATTTACTATACAAAAGGCAATCCCTGGCGTATTAAAATTTGCAACAGTATAAAATTATTTTTTGAATAATTTACTATAGAAAAGGCAATCCCTGGCGTAATTATAATTTGCGACACTAAACAATTAATTTTTGAATAATTTACTATAGAAAAGGCAATCCCTGGCCTAATTAAAATTTGAGACAGTAAAAAATGAATTTTATACAAAAGGCAATCCCTGGCGTAATTAAAATTTGCAACAGTAAAAAATTATTTTTTGCAAAATTTACTATAGAAAAGGCAATCCCTGGCGTAATTATAATTTGCGACAGTAAAAAATTATTTTTGGCAAAATTTACTATAGAAAAGGCAATCCCTGCCGTAATTAAAATTTGCAACAGTAAAAAATTATTTTTTGCAAAATTTACTATAGAAAAGGCAATCCCTGGCGTAATTATAATTTACGACAGTAAAAAATTATTTTTTGAATAATTTACTATAGAAAAGGCAATCCCTGGCGTAATTAAAATTTGCAACAGTAAAAAATTATTTTTCGAATAATTTACTATAGAAAAGGCAATCCCTGGCGTAATTAAAATTTGCGACAATAAAAAATTATTTTTTGCAAAATTTACTATAGAAAAGGCAATCCCTGGCGTAATTAAAATTTGCGACAGTAAAAAATTATTTTTTGCAAAATTTACTATAGAAAAGGCAATCCCTGGCGTAATTAAAATTTGCAACAGTAAAAAATTAGTTTTTGAATAATTTACTATAGAAAAGGCAATCCCTGGCGTAAATAAAATTTGCGACAGTATAAAATGAATTTTTGAATAATTTACTATAGAAAAGGCAATCCCTGGCGTAATTAAAATTTGAGACAGTACAAAATTATTTTTTGAATAATTTACTATAGAAAAGGCAATCCCTGGCGTAATTATAATTTGCGACAGTAAAAAATTATTTTTGGCAAAATTTACTATAGAAAAGGCAATCCCTGGCGTAATTAAAATTTGAGACAGTAAAAAATTAATTTTTGAATAATTTACTATAGAAAAGGCAATCCCTGGCGTAATTAAAATTTGTGACAGAAAAAATTATTTTTTGAATAATTTACTATAGAAAAGGCAATTCCTGGCGTAATTAAAATTTGCGACACTAAAAAATTATTTTTTGAATAATTTACTATAGAAAAGGCAATCCTTGGCGTAATTAAAATTTGCGACAGTATAAAATTATTTTTTGCAAAATTTACTATAGAAAAGGCAATCCCTGGCGTAATTATAATTTACGACAGTAAAAAATTATTTTTTGAATAATTTACTATAGAAAAGGCAATCCCTGGCGTAATTAAAATTTGCAACAGTAAAAAATTATTTTTTGAATAATTTACTATAGAAAAGGCAATCCCTGGCGTAATTAAAATTTGCGACAGTAAAAAATTATTTTTTGCAAAATTTACTATAGAAAAGGCAATCCCTGGCGTATTTAAAATTTGCAACAGTATAAAATTATTTTTTGAATAATTTACTATAGAAAAGGCAATCCCTGGCGTAATTATAATTTGCGACACTAAGCAATTAATTTTTGAATAATTTACTATAGAAAAGGCAATCCCTGGCCTAATTAAAATTTGAGACAGTAAAAAATGAATTTTTGAATAATTTACTATACAAAAGGCAATCCCTGGCGTAATTAAAATTTGCAGCAGTAAAAAATTATTTTTTGCAAAATTTACTATAGAAAAGGCAATCCCTGGCGTAATTATAATTTGCGACAGTAAAAAATTATTTTTGGCAAAATTTACTATAGAAAAGGCAATCCCTGGCGTAATTAAAATTTGCAACAGTATAAAATTATTTTTTGCAAAATTTACTATAGAAAAGGCAATCCGTGGCGTAATTAAAATTTGCGACAGTAAAAAATTATTTTTTGAATAATTTACTATAGAAAAGGCAATCCCTGGCGTATTTAAAATTTGCAACAGTAAAAAATTATTTTTTGAATAATATACTATAGAAAAGGCAATCCCTGGCGTAATTAAAATTTGCAACAGTAAAAAATTATTTTTTGAATAATTTACTATAGAAATGGCAATCCCTAGCGTAATTAAAATTTGCGAGACTAAAAAATTATTTTTTGCAAAATTTACTATACAAAAGGCAATCCCTGGCGTATTTAAAATTTGCAACAGTATAAAATTATTTTTTGAATAATTTACTATAGAAAAGGCAATCCCTGGCGTAATTATAATTTGCGACACTAAACAATTAATTTTTGAATAATTTACTATAGAAAAGGCAATCCCTGGCCTAATTAAAATTTGAGACAGTAAAAAATGAATTTTATACAAAAGGCAATCCCTGGCGTAATTAAAATTTGCAACAGTAAAAAATTATTTTTTGCAAAATTTACTATAGAAAAGGCAATCCCTGGCGTAATTATAATTTGCGACAGTAAAAAATTATTTTTGGCAAAATTTACTATAGAAAAGGCAATCCCTGGCGTAATTAAAATTTGCAACAGTAAAATATTATTTTTTGCAAAATTTACTATAGAAAAGGCAATCCCTGGCGTAATTATAATTTACGAGAGTAAAAAATTATTTTTTGAATAATTTACTATAGAAAAGGCAATCCCTGGCGTAATTAAAATTTGCAACAGTAAAAAATTATTTTTTGAATAATTTACTATAGAAAAGGCAATCCCTGGCGTAATTAAAATTTGCGACAGTAAAAAATTATTTTTTGCAAAATTTACTATAGAAAAGGCAATCCCTGGCGTAATTAAAATTTGCGACAGTAAAAAATTATTTTTTGCAAAATTTACTATAGAAAAGGCAATCCCTGGCGTAATTAAAATTTGCAACAGTAAAAAATTAGTTTTTGAATAATTTACTATAGAAAAGGCAATCCCTGGCGTAAATAAAATTTGCGACAGTATAAAATGAATTTTTGAATAATTTACTATAGAAAAGGCAATCCCTGGCGTAATTAAAATTTGAGACAGTACAAAATTATTTTTTGAATAATTTACTATAGAAAAGGCAATCCCTGGCGTAATTATAATTTGCGACAGTAAAAAATTATTTTTGGCAAAATTTACTATAGAAAAGGCAATCCCTGGCGTAATTAAAATTTGAGACAGTAAAAAATTAATTTTTGAATAATTTACTATAGAAAAGGCAATCCCTGGCATAATTAAAATTTGTGACAGAAAAAATTATTTTTTGAATAATTTACTATAGAAAAGGCAATTCCTGGCGTAATTAAAATTTGCGACACTAAAAAATTATTTTTTGAATAATTTACTATAGAAAAGGCAATCCTTGGCGTAATTAAAATTTGCGACAGTATAAAATTATTTTTTGCAAAATTTACTATAGAAAAGGCAATCCCTGGCGTATTTAAAATTTGCAACAGTAAAAAATTATTTTTTGCAATATTTACTATAGAAAAGGCAATCCCTGGCGTAGTTAAAATTTGCGACAGTAAAAAATTATTTTTTGAATAATTTACTATAGAAAAGGCAATCCCTGGCGTAATTAAAATTTGCGACAGTAAAAAATTATTTTTTGAATAATTTACTATAGAAAAGGCAATCCCTGGCGTAATTAAAATTTGCAACAGTAAAAAATTATTTTTTGAATAATTTACTATAGAAAAGGCAATCCCTGGAGTAATTAAAATTTGCGACAGTATAAAATGAATTTTTGAATAATTTGCTATAGAAAAGGCAATCCCTGGCGTAATTAAAATAAAATTTGCGACAGAAAAAAATTATTTTTTGAATAATTAACTATAGAAAAGGCAATCCCTGGCGTATTTAAAATTTGCAACAGTAAAAAATTATTTTTTGAATAATTTACTATAGAAAAGGCAATCCCTGGCGTAATTAAAATTTGCAACAGTAAAATATTATTTTTTGAATAATTTACTATAGAAAAGGCAATCCCTGGCGTAATTAAAATTTGCGACACTAAAAAATTATTTTTTGAATAATTTACTATAGAAAAGGCAATCCCTGGCGTATTTAAAATTTGCAACAGTATAAAATTATTTTTTGAATAATTTACTATAGAAAAGGCAATCCCTGGCGTAATTATAATTTGCGACACTAAACAATTAATTTTTGAATAATTTACTATAGAAAAGGCAATCCCTGGCCTAATTAAAATTTGAGACAGTAAAAAATGAATTTTT
Source organism: Dioctria linearis (assembly GCA_963930735.1). Taxonomy (NCBI): domain Eukaryota; kingdom Metazoa; phylum Arthropoda; class Insecta; order Diptera; family Asilidae; genus Dioctria; species Dioctria linearis. Next base: position 72,180 of record CAWVNZ010001953.1, on the reverse strand, counting down.
GAATAATTTACTATACAAAAGGCAATCCCTGGCGTAATTATAATTTGCGACAGTAAAAAATTATTTTTGGCAAAATTTACTATAGAAAAGGCAATCCCTGGCGTAATTAAAATTTGCAACAGTATAAAATTATTTTTTGCAAAATTTACTATAGAAAAGGCAATCCGTGGCGTAATTAAAATTTGCGACAGTAAAAAATTATTTTTTGAATAATTTACTATAGAAAAGGCAATCCCTGGCGTATTTAAAATTTGCAACAGTAAAAAATTATTTTTTGAATAATATACTATAGAAAAGGCAATCCCTGGCGTAATTAAAATTTGCAACAGTAAAAAATTATTTTTTGAATAATTTACTATAGAAAAGGCAATCCCTAGCGTAATTAAAATTTGCGACACTAAAAAATTATTTTTTGCAAAATTTACTATACAAAAGGCAATCCCTGGCGTATTTAAAATTTGCAACAGTATAAAATTATTTTTTGAATAATTTACTATAGAAAAGGCAATCCCTGGCGTAATTATAATTTGCGACACTAAACAATTAATTTTTGAATAATTTACTATAGAAAAGGCAATCCCTGGCCTAATTAAAATATGAGACAGTAAAAAATGAATTTTATACAAAAGGCAATCCCTGGCGTAATTAAAATTTGCAACTGTAAAAAATTATTTTTTGCAAAATTTACTATAGAAAAGGCAATCCCTGGCGTAATTATAATTTGCGACAGTAAAAAATTATTTTTGGCAAAATTTACTATAGAAAAGGCAATCCCTGGCGTAATTAAAATTTGCAACAGTAAAAAATTATTTTTTGCAAAATTTACTATAGAAAAGGCAATCCCTGGCGTAATTATAATTTACGACAGTAAAAAATTATTTTTTGAATAATTTACTATAGAAAAGGCAATCCCTGGCGTAATTAAAATTTGCAACAGTAAAAAATTATTTTTTGAATAATTTACTATAGAAAAGGCAATCCCTGGCGTAATTAAAATTTGCCTCAGTAAAAAATTATTTTTTGCAAAATTTACTATAGAAAAGGCAATCCCTGGCGTAATTAAAATTTGCGACAGTAAAAAATTATTTTTTGCAAAATTTACTGTAGAAAAGGCAATCCCTGGCGTAATTAAAATTTGCAACAGTGAAAAATTAGTTTTTGAATAATTTACTATAGAAAAGGCAATCCCTGGCGTAAATAAAATTTGCGACAGTATAAAATGAATTTTTGAATAATTTACTATAGAAAAGGCAATCCCTGGCGTAATTAAAATTTGAGACAGTACAAAATTATTTTTTGAATAATTTACTATAGAAAAGGCAATCCCTGGCGTAATTATAATTTGCGACAGTAAAAAATTATTTTTGGCAAAATTTACTATAGAAAAGGCAATCCCTGGCGTAATTAAAATTTGAGACAGTAAAAAATTAATTTTTGAATAATTTACTATAGAAAAGGCAATCCCTGGCGTAATTAAAATTTGTGACAGAAAAAATTATTTTTTGAATAATTTACTATAGAAAAGGCAATCCCTGGCGTAATTAAAATTTGCGACACTAAAAAATTATTTTTTGAATAATTTACTATAGAAAAGGCAATCCTTGGCGTAATTAAAATTTGCGACAGTATAAAATTATTTTTTGCAAAATTTACTATAGAAAAGGCAATCCCTGGAGTATTTAAAATTTGCAACAGTAAAAAATTATTTTTTGCAATATTTACTATAGAAAAGGCAATCCCTGGCGTAGTTAAAATTTGCGACAGTAAAAAATTATTTTTTGAATAATTTACTATAGAAAAGGCTATCCCTGGCGTAATTAAAATTTGCGACAGTAAAAAATTATTTTTTGAATAATTTACTATAGAAAAGGCAATCCCTGGCGTAATTAAAATTTGCAACAGTAAAAAATTATTTTTTGAATAATTTACTATAGAAAAGGCAATCCCTGGCGTAATTAAAATTTGCGACAGTATAAAATGAATTTTTGAATAATTTGCTATAGAAAAGGAAATCCCTGGCGTAATTAAAATAAAATTTGCGACAGTAAAAAATTATTTTTTGAATAAATTACTATAGAAAAGGCAATCCCTGGCGTAATTAAAATTTGAGACAGTAAAAAATGAATTTTTGAATAATTTACTATAGAAAAGGCAATCCCTGGAGTATTTAAAATTTTCAACAGTAAAAAATTATTTTTTGAATAATTAACTATAGAAAAGGCAATCCCTGGCGTAATTAAAATTTGCGACAGTAAAAAATTATTTTTTGAATAATTTACTATAGAAAAGGCAATCCCTGGCGTAATTAAAATTTGAGACAGTAAAAAATTATTTTTTGAATAATTTACTATAGAAAAGGCAATCCCTGGCGTAATTAAAATTTGCGAAACTAAACAATTAATTTTTGAATAATTCACTATAGAAAAGGCAATCCCTGGCGTAATTAAAATTTGCGACAGTAAAAAATGATTTTTTGAATAATTTACTATAGAAAACGCAATCCCTGGCGTAATTAAAATTTGCGACAGTAAAAAATTATTTTTTGAATAATTTACTATAGAAAAGGCAATCCCTGGCGTATTTAAAATTTGCAACAGTAAAAAATTATTTTTTGAATAATTTACTATAGAAAAGGCAATCCCTGGCGTAATTAAAATTTGCGACAGTAAAAAAATATTGTTTGAATAATTTACCATAGAAAAGGCAATCCCTGGCGTAATTAAAATTTGCAACAGTAAAAAATTAGTTTTTGAATAATTTACTATAGAAAAGGCAATCCCTGGCGTAATTATAATTTGCGACAGTAAAAAATTATTTTTTGAATAATTTACTATAGAAAAGGCAATCCCTGGCGCAATTATAATTTGCGACAGTATAAAATTATTTTTTGAATAATTTACTATACAAAAGGCAATCCCTGGCGTAATTAAAATTTGCGACACTAAACAATTATTTTTTGAATAATTTACTATAGAAAAGGCAATCCCTGGCGTAATTATAATTTGCGACAGTAAAAAATTATTTTTTGAATAATTTACTATAGAAAAGGCAATCCCTGGCGTAATTAAAATTTGCGACAGTAAAAAATTATTTTTTGCAAAATTTACTATAGAAAAGGCATTCCCTGGCGTAATTAAAATTTGCGACAGTAAAGAATTATTTTTTGAATAATTTACTATAGAAAAGGCAATCCCTGGCGTAATTAAAATTTGCGACAGTAAAAAATTATTTTTTGAATAATTTACTATAGAAAAGGCAATCCCTGGCGTAATTAAAATTTGCGACACTGAACAATTAGTTTTTGAATAATTTACTATAGAAAAGGCAATCCCTGGCGTATTTAAAATTTGCGACAGTAAAAAATTATTTTTTGAATATTTTACTATAGGAAAGGCAATCCCTGGCGTAATTAAAATTTGCGACAGTAAAAAATTATTTTTTGAATAATTTACTATAGAAAAGGCAATCCCTGGCGCAATTAAAATTTGCGACAGTAAAAAATTATTTTTTGAATAATTTACTATAGAAAAGGCAACCCCTGGCGTAATTAAAATTTGCGACACTAAACAATTAGTTTTTGAATAATTTACTATAGAAAAGGCAATCCCTGGCGTAATTAAAGTTTGCGACAGTAAAAAATTATTTTTTGAATAATTTACTATAGAAAAGGCAATCCCTGGCGTAATTATAATTTGCGACAGTATAAAATTATTTTTTGAATAATTTACTATACAAAAGGCAATCCCTTGCGTAATTAAAATTTGCGACAGTAAAAAATTATTTTTTGAATAATTTACTATAGAAAAGGCAATCCCTGGCGTATTTAAAATTTGCGACAGTAAAAAATTATTTTTTGAATAATTTACTATACAAAAGGCAATCCCTGGCCTAATTAAAATTTGCGACAGTAAAAAATTAATTTTTGAATAATTTACTATAGAAAAGGCAATCGCTGGCGTAATTATAATTTGCGACAGTAAAAAATGAATTTTTGAATAATTTACTATAGAAAAGGCAATCCCTGGCGTAATTAAAATTTGCGACACTAAACCATTATTTTTTGAATAATTTACTATAGAAAAGGCAATCCCTGGCGTAATTAAAATTTGCGACAGTAAAAAATTATTTTTTGCAAAATTTACTATAGAAAAGGCAATCCCTGGCGTAATTAAAATTTGCGACAGTAAAAAATGATTTTTTGAATAATTTACTATAGAAAAGGCAATCCCTGGCGTAATTATAATTTGCGACAGTAAAAAATGAATTTTTGAATAATTTACTATAGAAAAGGCAATCCCTGGCGTAATTAAAACTTGCGACAGTATAAAATTATTTTTTGAATAATTTACTATAGAAAAGGCAATCCCTGGCGTAATTATAATTTGCGACAGTAAAAAATTATTTTTTGCAAAATTTACTATAGAAAAGGCAATCCCTGGCGTAATTATAATTTGCGACAGTAAAAAATGAATTTTTGTATAATTTACTATAGAAAAGGCAATCCCTGGCGTAATTATAATTTGCGACAGTAAAAAATTATTTTTTGCAAAATTTACTATAGAAAAGGCAATCCCTGGAGTAATTAAAATTTGCGACAGTAAAAAATGATTTTTTGAATAATTTACTATAGAAAAGGCAATCCCTGACGTAATTATAATTTGCGACAGTAAAAAATGAATTTTTGAATAATTTACTATAGAAAAGGCAATCCCTGGCGTAATTAAAATTTGCGACAGTGAAAAATTATTTTTTGAATAATTTACTATAGAAAAGGCAATCCTTGGCGTAATTAAAATTTGCGACAGTAAAAAATTATTTTTTGAATAATTTACTATAGAAAAGGCAATCCCTGGCGTAATTAAAATTTGCGACACTAAACAATTAGTTTTTGAATAATTTACTATAGAAAAGGCAATCCCTGGCGTATTTAAAATTTGCGGCAGTAAAAAATTATTTTCTGAATAATTTACTATAGAAAAGGCAATCCCTGGCGTAATTATAATTTGCGACAGTAAAAAATTAATTTTTGAATAATTTATTATAGAAAAGGCAATCCCTGGCGTAATTAAAATTTGCGACAGTAAAAAATTATTTTTTGAATAATTTACTATAGAAAAGGCAATCCCTGGCGTATTTAAAATTTGCGACAGTAAAAAATTATTTTTTGAATAATTTACTATACAAAAGGCAATCCCTGGCCTAATTAAAATTTGCGACAGTAAAAAATTAATTTTTGAATAATTTACTATAGAAAAGGCAGTCCCTGGCGTAATTAAAACTTGCGACAGTATAAAATTATTTTTTGAATAATTTACTATAGAAAAGGCAATCCCTGGCGTAATTATAATTTGCGACAGTAAAAAATTATTTTTTGCAAAATTTACTATAGAAAAGGCAATCCCTGGCGTAATTATAATTTGCGACAGTAAAAAATGAATTTTTGTATAATTTACTATAGAAAAGGCAATCCCTGGCGTAATTATAATTTGCGACAGTAAAAAATTATTTTTTGCAAAATTTACTATAGAAAAGGCAATCCCTGGAGTAATTAAAATTTGCGACAGTAAAAAATGATTTTTTGAATAATTTACTATAGAAAAGGCAATCCCTGACGTAATTATAATTTGCGACAGTAAAAAATGAATTTTTGAATAATTTACTATAGAAAAGGCAATACCTGGCGTAATTAAAATTTGCGACAGTGAAAAATTATTTTTTGAATAATTTACTATAGAAAAGGCAATCCTTGGCGTAATTAAAATTTGCGACAGTAAAAAATTATTTTTTGAATAATTTACTATAGAAAAGGCAATCCCTGGCGTAATTAAAATTTGCGACACTAAACAATTAGTTTTTGAATAATTTACTATAGAAAAGGCAATCCCTGGCGTATTTAAAATTTGCGGCAGTAAAAAATTATTTTCTGAATAATTTACTATAGAAAAGGCAATCCCTGGCGTAATTATAATTTGCGACAGTAAAAAATTAATTTTTGAATAATTTATTATAGAAAAGGCAATCCCTGGCGTAATTAAAATTTGCGACAGTAAAAAATTACTTTTTGAATAATTTACTATATAAAAGGCAATCCCTGGCGTAATTAAAGTTTGCGACAGTAAAAAATTATTTTTTGAATAATTTACTATAGAAAAGGCAATCCCTGGCGTAATTATAATTTGCGACAGTATAAAATTATTTTTTGAATAATTTACTATACAAAAGGCAATCCCTTGCGTAATTAAAATTTGCGACAGTAAAAAATTATTTTTTGAATAATTTACTATAGAAAAGGCAATCCCTGGCGTATTTAAAATTTGCGACAGTAAAAAATTATTTTTTGAATAATTTACTATACAAAAGGCAATCCCTGGCGTAATTAAAATTTGCGACAGTAAAAAATGAATTTTTGAATAATTTACTATAGAAAAGCCAATCCCTGGCGTAATTAAAATTTGCGACACTAAACAATTATTTTTTGAATAATTTACTATAGAAAAGGCAATCCCTGGCGTAATTAAAATTTGCGACAGTAAAAAATTAATTTTTGAATAATTTACTATAGAAAAGGCAATCCCTGGCGTAATTATAATTTGAGACAGTAAAAAAATATTTTTTGAATAATTTACTATAGAAAAGGCAATCCCTGGCGTAATTAAAATTTGCGACAGTAAAAAATTATTTTTTGAATAATTTACTATAGAAAAGGCAATCCCTGGCGTAATTAAAATTTGCGACAGTAAAAAATTATTTTTTGCAAAATTTACTATAGAAAAGGCAATCCCTGGCGTAATTAAAATTTGCGATAGTAAAAAATGATTTTTTGAATAATTTACTATAGAAAAGGCAATCCCTGGCGTAATTATAATTTGCGACAGTAAAAAATGAATTTTTGAATATTTTACTATAGAAAAGGCAATCCCTGGCGTATTTAAAATTTGCAACAGTAAAAAATTATTTTTTGAATAATTTACTATAGAAAAGGCAATCCCTGGCGTAATTAAAATTTGCGACAGTAAAAAATTATTTTTTGAATAATTTACTATAGAAAAGGCAATCCCTGGCGTAATTAAAATTTGCGACAGTAAAAAATTATTTTTTGAATAATTTACTATAGAAAACGCAATCCCTGGCGTAATTAAAATTTGTGACAGAAAAAATTATTTTTTGAATAATTTACTATAGAAAAGGCAATCCCTGGCGTAATTAAAATTTGCGACAGTAAAAAATTATTTTTTGAATAATTTACTATAGAAAAGGCAATCCCTGGCGTAATTATAATTTGCGACAGTAAAAAATTATTTTTTGCAAAATTTACTATAGAAAAGGCAATCCTTGGCGTAATTATAATTTGCGACAGTAAAAAATTAATTTTTGAATAATTTACTATAGAAAAGGCAATCCCTGGCGTATTTAAAATTTGCAACAGTAAAAAATTATTTTTTGAATAATTTACTATAGAAAAGGCAATCCCTGGCGTAATTAAAATTTGCGACAGTAAAAAATTATTTTTTGAATAATTTACTATAGAAAAGGCAATCCCTGGCGTAATTAAAATTTGCGACAGTAAAAAATTATTTTTTGAATAATTTACTATAGAAAACGCAATCCCTGGCGTAATTAAAATTTGTGACAGAAAAAATTATTTTTGAATAATTTACTATAGAAAAGGCAATCCCTGGCATAATTATAATTTGCTACAGTAAACAATGAATTTTTGAATAATTTACTATAGAAAAGGCAATCCCTGGCGTAATTAAAACTTGCGACAGTAAAAAATTATTTTTTGAATAATTTACTATAGAAAAGGCAATCCCTGGCGTAATTAAAATTTGCGACAGTAAAAAATGAATTTTTGAATAATTTACTATAGAAAAGGCAATCCCTGGCGTAATTAAAATTTGTGACAGAAAAAATTATTTTTTGAATAATTTACTATAGAAAAGGCAATCCATGGCGTAATTAAAATTTGTGACAGAAAAGTTATTTTTTGAATAATTAACTATAGAAAAGGCAATCCCTGGCGTAATTAAAATTTGCGACAGTATAAAATTATTTTTTGAATAATTTACTATAGAAAAGGCAATCCCTGGCGTAATTAAAATTTGAGACAGTAAAAAATTATTTTTTGAATAATTTACTATAAAAAAGGCAATCCCTGGCGTAATTAAAATTTGCGACAGTAAAAAATTATTTTTTGCAAAATTTACTATAGAAAAGGCATTCCCTGGCGTAATTAAAATTTGAGACAGTAAAAAATTATTTTTTGAATAATTTACTATAGAAAAGGCAATCCCTGGCGTAATTAAAATTTGCGACAGTAAAAAATTATTTTTTGAATAATTTACTATAGAAAAGGCAATCCCTGGCGTAATTAAAATTTGAGACAGTAAAAAATTATTTTTTGAATAATTTATTATAGAAAAGGCAATCCCTGGCGTAATTAAAATTTGCGACAGTAAAAAATTATTTTTTGAATAATTTACTATAGAAAAGGCAATCCCTGGCGTAATTAAAATTTGCGACAGTATAAAATTATTTTTTGAATAATTTACTATAGAAAAGGCAATCCCTGGCGTAATTAAAATTTGAGACAGTAAAAAATTATTTTTTGAATAATTTACTATCGAAAAGGCAATCCCTGTCGTAATTAAAATTTGCGACAGTAAACAATTATTTTTTGCAAAATTTACTATAGAAAAGGCAATCCCTGGCGTAATTAAAATTTGCGACAGTAAACAATTATTTTTTGCTAAATTTACTATAGAAAAGGCAATCCCTGGCGTAATTATAATTTGCGACAGTAAAAAAATATTTTTTGAATAATTTACTATAGAAAAGGCAATCCCTGGCGTAATTAAAATTTGCGACAGTAAAAAAATTATTTTTTGAATAATTTACTATAGAAAAGGCAATCCCTGGCGTAATTAAAATTTGCGACAGTAAAAAATTATTTTTTGAATAATTTACTATAGAAAAGGCAATCCCTGGCGTAATTAAAATTTGCGACAGTAAAAAATTCATTTTTGAATAATTTACTATAGAAAAGGCAATCCCTGGCGTAATTATAATTTGCGACAGTAAAAAATGAATTTTTGAATAATTTACTATAGAAAAGGCAATCCCTGGCGTAATTATAATTTGCGACAGTAAAAAATTAATTTTTGAATAATTTACTATAGAAAAGGCAATCCCTGGCGTAATTAAAATTTGCAACAGTAAAAAATTATTTTTTGAATAATTTACTATAGAAAAGGCAATCCCTGGCGTAATTAAAATTCGCAACAGTAAAAAATTATTTTTGCAAAATTTACTATAGAAAAGGCAATCCCTGGCGTAATTAAAATTTGCGACAGTAAAAAATTATTTTTTGAATAATTTACTATAGAAAAGGCAATCCCTGGCGTATTTAAAATTTGCGACAGTAAAAAATGAATTTTTGAATAATTTACTATAGAAAAGGCAATCCCTGGCGTAATTATAATTTGCGACAGTAAAAAATTAATTTTTGAATAATTTACTATAGAAAAGGCAATACCTGGCGTAATTAAAATTTGCAACAATAAAAATTTATTTTTTGAATAATTTACTATAGAAAAGGCAATCCCTGGCGTAATTAAAATTTGCGACAGTAAAAAATTATTTTTTGAATAATTTACTATAGAAAAGGCAATCCCTGGCGTAATTAAAATTTGCAACAGTAAAAAATTATTTTTTGCAAAATTTACTATAGAAAAGGCAATCCCTGGCGTAATTAAAATTTGCGACAGTAAAAAATTATTTTTTGAATAATTTACTATAGAAAAGGCAATCGCTGGCGTATTTAACATTTGCGACAGTAAAAAATGAATTTTTGAATAATTTACTATAGAAAAGGCAATCCCTGGCGTAATTATAATTTGCGAAAGTAAAAAATTAATTTTTGAATAATTTACTCTAGAAAAGTCAATCCCTGGCGTAATTAAAATTTGCAACAGTAAAAAAATATTTTTTGCAAAATTTACTATAGAAAAGGCAATCCCTGGCGTAATTAAAATTTGCGACAGTAAAAAATGATTTTTTGAATAATTTACTATAGAAAAGGCAATCCTTGGCGTAATTAAAATTTGCGACAGTAAAAAATTATTTTTTGAATAATTTACTATAAAAAAGGCAATCCCTGGCGTAATTAAAATTTGCGACACTAAACAATTAGTTTTTGAATAATTTACTATAGAAAAGGCAATCCCTGGCGTATTTAAAATTTGCGACAGTAAAAAATTAATTTTTGAATAATTTACTATAGAAAAGGCAATCCCTGGCGTAATTAAAATTTGCGACAATAAAAAATTATTTTTTGAATAATTTACTATAGAAAAGGCAATCCCTGGCGTAATTAAAATTTGCGACAGTAAAAAATTATTTTTTGAATAATTTACTATAGAAAAGGCAATCCCTGGCGTAGTTAAAATTTGCGACACTAAACAATTAGTTTTTGAATAATTTACTATAGAAAAGGCAATCCCTGGCGTAATTATAATTTGCGACAGTAAAAAATTAATTTTTGAATAATTTACTATAGAAAAGGCAATCCCTGGCGTAATTAAAATTTGCGACAGTAAAAAATTAGTTGTTGAATAATTTACTATAGAAAAGGCAATCCCTGGCGTAATTAAAGTTTGCGACAGTAAAAAATTATTTTTTGAATAATTTACTATAGAAAAGGCAATCCCTGGCGTAATTATAATTTGCGACAGTATAAAATTATTTTTTGAATAATTTACTATACAAAAGGCAATCCCTTGCGTAATTAAAATTTTCGACAGTAAAAAATTATTTTTTGAATAATTTACTATAGAAAAGGCAATCCCTGGCGTATTTAAAATTTGCGACAGTAAAAAATTAATTTTTGAATAATTTACTATAGAAAAGGCAATCGCTGGCGTAATTATAATTTGCGACAGTAAAAAATGAATTTTTGAATAATTTACTATAGAAAAGGCAATCCCTGGCGTAATTAAAATTTGCGACACTAAACAATTATTTTTTGAATAATTTACTATAGAAAAGGCAATCCCTGGCGTAATTAAAATTTGCGACAGTAAAAAATTATTTTTTGCAAAATTTACTATAGAAAAGGCAATCCCTGGCGTAGTTAAAATTTGCGACAGTAAAAAATGATTTTTTGAATAATTTACTATAGCAAAGGCAATCCCTGGCGTAAATATAATTTGCGACAGTAAAAAATGAATTTTTGAATAATTTACTATAGAAAAGGCAATCCCTGGCGTAATTAAAACTTGCGACAGTATAAAATTATTTTTTGAATAATTTACTATAGAAAAGGCAATCCCTGGCGTAATTAAAATTTGCGACAGTAAAAAATTATTTTTTGAATAATTTACTCTAGAAAAGGCAATCCCTGGCGTAATTAAAATTTGCGACACTAAACAATTAGTTTTTGAATAATTTACTATAGAAAAGGCAATCCCTGGCGTAATTAAAATTTGCGACAGTAAAAAATGATTTTTTGAATAATTTACTATAGAAAAGGCAATCCCTGACGTAATTATAATTTGCGACAGTAAAAAATGAATTTTTGAATAATTTACTATAGAAAAGGCAATCCCTGGCGTAATTAAAACTTGCGAGAGTATAAAATTATTTTTTGAATAATTTACTATAGAAAAGGCAATCCCTGGCGTAATTAAAATTTGCGACAGTAAAAAATTATTTTTTGAATAATTTACTCTAGAAAAGGCAATCCCTGGCGTAATTAAAATTTGCGACACTAAACAATTAGTTTTTGAATAATTTACTATAGAAAAGGCAATCCCTGGCGTAATTAAAATTTGCGACAGTAAAAAATTATTTTTTGCAAAATTTACTATAGAAAAGGCAATCCCTGGTGTAATTATAATTTGCGACAGTAAAAAATGAATTTTTGAATAATTTACTATAGAAAAGGCAATCCCTGGCGTAATTATAATTTGCGACAGTAAAAAATTATTTTTTGCAAAATTTACTATAGAAAAGGCAATCCCTGGCGTAATTAAAATTTGCGACAGTAAAAAATTATTTTTTGAATAATTTACTATAGAAAAGGCAATCCCTGGAGTAATTAAAATTTGCGACAGTAAAAAATTATTTTTTGAATAATTTACTCTAGAAAAGGCAATCCCTGGCGTAATTAAAATTTGCGACACTAAACAATTAGTTTTTGAATAATTTACTATAGAAAAGGCAATCCCTGGCGTAATTAAAATTTGCGACAGTAAAAAATGATTTTTTGAATAATTTACTATAGAAAAGGCAATCCCTGACGTAATTATAATTTGCGACAGTAAAAAATGAATTTTTGAATAATTTACTATAGAAAAGGCAATCCCTGACGTAATTATAATTTGCGACAGTACAAAATGAATTTTTGAATAATTTACTATAGAAAAGGCAATCCCTGGCGTAATTAAAACTTGCGACAGTATAAAATTATTTTTTGAATAATTTACTATAGAAAAGGCAATCCCTGGCGTAATTAAAATTTTCGACAGTAAAAAATTATTTTTTGAATAATTTACTCTAGAAAAGGCAATCCCTGGCGTAATTAAAATTTGCGACACTAAACAATTAGTTTTTGAATAATTTACTATAGAAAAGGCAATCCCTGGCGTAATTAAAATTTGCGACAGTAAAAAATGATTTTTTGAATTATTTACTATAGAAAAGGCAATCCCTGACGTAATTATAATTTGCGACAGTAAAAAATGAATTTTTCAATAATTTACTATAGAAAAGGCAATCCCTGGCGTAAATAAAACTTGCGACAGTATAAAATTATTTTTTGAATAATTTACTATAGAAAAGGCAATCCCTGGCGTAATTAAAATTTGCGACAGTAAAAAATTATTTTTTGAATAATTTACTCTAGAAAAGGCAATCCCTGGCGTAATTCAAATTTGCGACACTAAACAATTAGTTTTTGAATAATTTACTATAGAAAAGGCAATCCCTGGCGTAATTAAAATTTGCGACAGTAAAAAATTATTTTTTGCAAAATTTACTATAGAAAAGGCAATCCCTGGCGTAATTAAAACTTGCGACAGTATAAAATTATTTTTTGAATAATTTACTATAGAAAAGGCAATCCCTGGCGTAATTATAATTTGCGACAGTAAAAAATTATTTTTTGCAAAATTTACTATAGAAAAGGCAATCCTTGGCGTAATTATAATTTGCGACAGTAAAAAATTAATTTTTGAATAATTTACTATAGAAAAGGCAATCCCTGGCGTAATTAAAACTTGCGACAGTATAAAATTATTTTTTGAATAATTTACTATAGAAAAGGCAATCCCTGGCGTATTTAAAATTTGCAACAGTAAAAAATTATTTTTTGAATAATTTACTATAGAAAAGGCAATCCCTGGCGTAATTAAAATTTGCGACAGTAAAAAATTATTTTTTGAATAATTTACTATAGAAAAGGCAATCCCTGGCGTAATTAAAATTTGCGACAGTAAAAAATTATTTTTTGAATAATTTACTATAGAGAACGCACACCCTGGCGTAATTAAAATTTGTGACAGAAAAAATTATTTTTTGAATAATTTACTATAGAAAAGGCAATCCCTGGCGTAATTAAAATTTGCGACAGTATAAAATAATTTTTTGAATAATTTACTATAGAAAAGGCAATCCCTGGCGTAATTAAAATTTGCGACAGTAAAAAATGAATTTTTGAATAATTTACTATAGAAAAGGCAATCCCTGGCGTAATTAAAATTTGTGACAGAAAAAATTATTTTTTGAATAATTTACTATAGAAAAGGCAATCCATGGCGTAATTAAAATTTGTGACAGAAAAAATTATTTTTTGAATAATTAACTATAGAAAAGGCAATCCCTGGCGCAATTAAAATTTGCGACAGTATAAAATTATTTTTTGAATAATTTACTATAGAAAAGGCAATCCCTGGCGTAATTAAAATTTGAGACAGTAAAAAATTATTTTTTGAATAATTTACTATAGAAAAGGCAATCCCTTGCGTAATTAAAATTTGCGACAGTAAAAAATTATTTTTTGAATAATTTACTATAGAAAAGGCAATCCCTGGCGTAATTAAAATTTGCGACAGTAAAAAATTAATTTTTGAATAATTTACTATAGAAAAGGCAATCCCTGGCGTAATTAAAATTTGCGACAGTAAAAAATTAATTTTTGAATAATTTACTATAAAAAAGGCAATCCTTGGCGTAATTAAAATTTGCGACAGTAAAAAATTATTTTTTGAATAATTTACTATAGAAAAGGCAATCCCTGGCGTAATTAAAATTTGAGACAGTAAAAAATTATTTTTTGAATAATTTACTATAGAAAAGGCAATCCCTGGCGTAATTAAAATTTGCGACAGTAAAAAATTATTTTTTGAATAATTTACTATAGAAAAGGCAATCCCTGGCGTAATTAAAATTTGCGACAGTAAAAAATTATTTTTTGAATAATTTACTATAGAAAAGGCAATCCCTGGCGTAATTAAAATTTGCGACAGTAAAAAATTATTTTTTGAATAATTTACTATAGAAAAGGCAATCCCTGGCGTAGTTAAAATTTGCGACACTAAACAATTAGTTTTTGAATAATTTACTATAGAAAAGGCAATCCCTGGCGTAATTATAATTTGCGACAGTAAAAAATTAATTTTTGAATAATTTACTATAGAAAAGGCAATCCCTGGCGTAATTAAAATTTGCGACAGTAAAAAATTAGTTGTTGAATAATTTACTATAGAAAAGGCAATCCCTGGCGTAATTAAAGTTTGCGACAGTAAAAAATTATTTTTTGAATAATTTACTATAGAAAAGGCAATCCCTGGCGTAATTATAATTTGCGACAGTATAAAATTATTTTTTGAATAATTTACTATACAAAAGGCAATCCCTTGCGTAATTAAAATTGGCGACAGTAAAAAATTATTTTTTGAATAATTTACTATAGAAAAGGCAATCCCTGGCGTATTTAAAATTTGCGACAGTAAAAAATTAATTTTTGAATAATTTACTATAGAAAAGGCAATCGCTGGCGTAATTATAATTTGCGACAGTAAAAAATGAATTTTTGAATAATTTACTATAGAAAAGGCAATCCCTGGCGTAATTAAAATTTGCGACACTAAACAATTATTTTTTGAATAATTTACTATAGAAAAGGCAATCCCTGGCGTAATTAAAATTTGCGACAGTAAAAAATTATTTTTTGCAAAATTTACTATAGAAAAGGCAATCCCTGGCGTAATTAAAATTTGCGACAGTAAAAAATGATTTTTTGAATAATTTACTATAGTAAAGGCAATCCCTGGCGTAAATATAATTTGCGACAGTAAAAAATGAATTTTTGAATAATTTACTATAGAAAAGGCAATCCCTGGCGTAATTAAAACTTGCGACAGTATAAAATTATTTTTTGAATAATTTACTATAGAAAAGGCAATCCCTGGCGTAATTAAAATTTGCGACAGTAAAAAATTATTTTTTGAATAATTTACTCTAGAAAAGGCAATCCCTGGCGTAATTAAAATTTGCGACACTAAACAATTAGTTTTTGAATAATTTACTATAGAAAAGGCAATCCTTGGCGTAATTAAAATTTGCGACAGTAAAAAATGATTTTTTGAATAATTTACTATAGAAAAGGCAATCCCTGACGTAATTATAATTTGCGACAGTAAAAAATGAATTTTTGAATAATTTACTATAGAAAAGGCAATCCCTGGCGTAATTAAAACTTGCGACAGTATAAAATTATTTTTTGAATAATTTACTATAGAAAAGGCAATCCCTGGCGTAATTAAAATTTGCGACAGTAAAAAATTATTTTTTGAATAATTTACTCTAGAAAAGGCAATCCCTGGCATAATTAAAATTTGCGACACTAAACAATTAGTTTTTGAATAATTTACTATAGAAAAGGCAATCCCTGGCGTAATTAAAATTTGCGACAGTAAAAAATTATTTTTTGCAAAATTTACTATAGAAAAGGCAATCCCTGGCGTAATTATAATTTGCGACAGTAAAAAATGAATTTTTGAATAATTTACTATAGAAAAGGCAATCCCTGGCGTAATTATAATTTGCGACAGTAAAAAATTATTTTTTGCAAAATTTACTATAGAAAAGGCAATCCCTGGCGTAATTAAAATTTGCGACAGTAAAAAATTATTTTTTGAATAATTTACTATAGAAAAGGCAATCCCTGGAGTAATTAAAATTTGCGACAGTAAAAAATTATTTTTTGAATAATTTACTCTAGAAAAGGCAATCCCTGGCGTAATTAAAATTTGCGACACTAAACAATTAGTTTTTGAATAATTTACTATAGAAAAGGCAATCCCTGGCGTAATTAAAATTTGCGACAGTAAAAAATGATTTTTTGAATAATTTACTATAGAAAAGGCAATCCCTGACGTAATTATAATTTGCGACAGTAAAAAATGAATTTTTGAATAATTTACTATAGAAAAGGCAATCCCTGACGTAATTATAATTTGCGACAGTAAAAAATGAATTTTTGAATAATTTACTATAGAAAAGGCAATCCCTGGCGTAATTAAAACTTGCGACAGTATAAAATTATTTTTTGAATAATTTACTATAGAAAAGGCAATCCCTGGCGTAATTAAAATTTTCGACAGTAAAAAATTATTTTTTGAATAATTTACTCTAGAAAAGGCAATCCCTGGCGTAATTAAAATTTGCGACACTAAACAATTAGTTTTTGAATAATTTACTATAGAAAAGGCAATCCCTGGCGTAATTAAAATTTGCGACAGTAAAAAATGATTTTTTGAATAATTTACTATAGAAAAGGCAATCCCTGACGTAATTATAATTTGCGACAGTAAAAAATGAATTTTTGAATAATTTACTATAGAAAAGGCAATCCCTGGCGTAATTAAAACTTGCGACAGTATAAAATTATTTTTTGAATAATTTACTATAGAAAAGGCAATCCCTGGCGTAATTAAAATTTGCGACAGTAAAAAATTATTTTTTGAATAATTTACTCTAGAAAAGGCAATCCCTGGCGTAATTAAAATTTGCGACACTAAACAATTAGTTTTTGAATAATTTACTATAGAAAAGGCAATCCCTGGCGTAATTAAAATTTGCGACAGTAAAAAATTATTTTTTGCAAAATTTACTATAGAAAAGGCAATCCCTGGCGTAATTATAATTTGCGACAGTAAAAAATGAATTTTTGAATAATTTACTATAGAAAAGGCAATCCCTGGCGTAATTAAAATTTGCGACAGTAAAAAATTAGTTGTTGAATAATTTACTATAGAAAAGGCAATCCCTGGCGTAATTAAAGTTTGCGACAGTAAAAAATTATTTTTTGAATAATTTACTATAGAAAAGGCAATCCCTGGCGTAATTATAATTTGCGACAGTATAAAATTATTTTTTGAATAATTTACTATACAAAAGGCAATCCCTTGCGTAATTAAAATTTGCGACAGTAAAAAATTATTTTTTGAATAATTTACTATAGAAAAGGCAATCCCTGGCGTATTTAAAATTTGCGACAGTAAAAATTAATTTTTGAATAATTTACTATAGAAAAGGCAATCGCTGGCGTAATTATAATTTGCGACAGTAAAAAATGAATTTTTGAATAATTTACTATAGAAAAGGCAATCCCTGGCGTAATTAAAATTTGCGACACTAAACAATTATTTTTTGAATAATTTACTATAGAAAAGGCAATCCCTGGCGTAATTAAAATTTGCGACAGTAAAAAATTATTTTTTGCAAAATTTACTATAGAAAAGGCAATCCCTGGCGTAATTAAAATTTGCGACAGTAAAAAATGATTTTTTGAATAATTTACTATAGTAAAGGCAATCCCCCCCTTGGCGTAAATATAATTTGCGACAGTAAAAAATGAATTTTTGAATAATTTACTATAGAAAAGGCAATCCCTGGCGTAATTAAAACTTGCGACAGTATAAAATTATTTTTTGAATAATTTACTATAGAAAAGGCAATCCCTGGCGTAATTAAAATTTGCGACAGTAAAAAATTATTTTTTGAATAATTTACTCTAGAAAAGGCAATCCCTGGCGTAATTAAAATTTGCGACACTAAACAATTAGTTTTTGAATAATTTACTATAGAAAAGGCAATCCTTGGCGTAATTAAAATTTGCGACAGTAAAAAATGATTTTTTGAATAATTTACTATAGAAAAGGCAATCCCTGACGTAATTATAATTTGCGACAGTAAAAAATGAATTTTTGAATAATTTACTATAGAAAAGGCAATCCCTGGCGTAATTAAAACTTGCGACAGTATAAAATTATTTTTTGAATAATTTACTATAGAAAAGGCAATCCCTGGCGTAATTAAAATTTGCGACAGTAAAAAATTATTTTTTGAATAATTTACTCTAGAAAAGGCAATCCCTGGCATAATTAAAATTTGCGACACTAAACAATTAGTTTTTGAATAATTTACTATAGAAAAGGCAATCCCTGGCGTAATTAAAATTTGCGACAGTAAAAAATTATTTTTTGCAAAATTTACTATAGAAAAGGCAATCCCTGGCGTAATTATAATTTGCGACAGTAAAAAATGAATTTTTGAATAATTTACTATAGAAAAGGCAATCCCTGGCGTAATTATAATTTGCGACAGTAAAAAATTATTTTTTGCAAAATTTACTATAGAAAAGGCAATCCCTGGCGTAATTAAAATTTGCGACAGTAAAAAATTATTTTTTGAATAATTTACTATAGAAAAGGCAATCCCTGGAGTAATTAAAATTTGCGACAGTAAAAAATTATTTTTTGAATAATTTACTCTAGAAAAGGCAATCCCTGGCGTAATTAAAATTTGCGACACTAAACAATTAGTTTTTGAATAATTTACTATAGAAAAGGCAATCCCTGGCGTAATTAAAATTTGCGACAGTAAAAAATGATTTTTTGAATAATTTACTATAGAAAAGGCAATCCCTGACGTAATTATAATTTGCGACAGTAAAAAATGAATTTTTGAATAATTTACTATAGAAAAGGCAATCCCTGACGTAATTATAATTTGCGACAGTAAAAAATGAATTTTTGAATAATTTACTATAGAAAAGGCAATCCCTGGCGTAATTAAAACTTGCGACAGTATAAAATTATTTTTTGAATAATTTACTATAGAAAAGGCAATCCCTGGCGTAATTAAAATTTTCGACAGTAAAAAATTATTTTTTGAATAATTTACTCTAGAAAAGGCAATCCCTGGCGTAATTAAAATTTGCGACACTAAACAATTAGTTTTTGAATAATTTACTATAGAAAAGGCAATCCCTGGCGTAATTAAAATTTGCGACAGTAAAAAATGATTTTTTGAATAATTTACTATAGAAAAGGCAATCCCTGACGTAATTATAATTTGCGACAGTAAAAAATGAATTTTTGAATAATTTACTATAGAAAAGGCAATCCCTGGCGTAATTAAAACTTGCGACAGTATAAAATTATTTTTTGAATAATTTACTATAGAAAAGGCAATCCCTGGCGTAATTAAAATTTGCGACAGTAAAAAATTATTTTTTGAATAATTTACTCTAGAAAAGGCAATCCCTGGCGTAATTAAAATTTGCGACACTAAACAATTAGTTTTTGAATAATTTACTATAGAAAAGGCAATCCCTGGCGTAATTAAAATTTGCGACAGTAAAAAATTATTTTTTGCAAAATTTACTATAGAAAAGGCAATCCCTGGCGTAATTATAATTTGCGACAGTAAAAAATGAATTTTTGAATAATTTACTATAGAAAAGGCAATCCCTGGCGTAATTATAATTTGCGACAGTAAAAAATTATTTTTTGCAAAATTTACTATAGAAAAGGCAATCCCTGGCGTAATTAAAATTTGCGACAGTAAAAAATTATTTTTTGAATAATTTACTCTAGAAAAGGCAATCCCTGGCGTAATTAAAATTTGCGACACTAAACAATTAGTTTTTGAATAATTTACTATAGAAAAGGCAATCCCTGGCGTAATTAAAATTTGCGACAGTAAAAAATTATTTTTTGCAAAATTTACTATAGAAAAGGCAATCCCTGGCGTAATTAAAACTTGCGACAGTATAAAATTATTTTTGAATAATTTACTATAGAAAAGGCAATCCCTGGCGTAATTAAAATTTGCGACAGTAAAAAATTATTTTTTGAATAATTTACTCTAGAAAAGGCAATCCCTGGCGTAATTAAAATTTGCGACACTAAACAATTAGTTTTTGAATAATTTACTATAGAAAAGGCAATCCCTGGCGTAATTAAAATTTGCGACAGTAAAAAATGATTTGTTGAATAATTTACTATAGAAAAGGCAATCCTGACGTAATTATAATTTGCGACAGTAAAAAATGAATTTTTGAATAATTTACTATAGAAAAGGCAATCCCTGGCTTAATTAAAACTTGCGACAGTATAAAATTATTTTTTGAATAATTTACTATAGAAAAGGCAATCCCTGGCGTAATTAAAATTTGCGACAGTAAAAAATTATTTTTTGCAAAATTTACTATAGAAAAGGCAATCCCAGGCGTAATTATAATTTGCGACAGTAAAAAATGAATTTTTGAATAATTTACTATAGAAAAGGCAATCCCTGGCGTAATTATAATTTGCGACAGTAAAAAATGAATTTTTGAATAATTTACTATAGAAAAGGCAATCCCTGCGTAATTAAAACTTGCGACAGTATAAAATTATTTTTTGAATAATTTACTATAGAAAAGGCAATCCCTGGCGTAATTAAAATTTGCGACAGTAAAAAATTATTTTTTGAATAATTTACTCTAGAAAAGGCAATCCCTGGCGTAATTAAAATTTGCGACACTAAACAATTAGTTTTTGAATAATTTACTATAGAAAAGGCAATCCCTGGCGTAATTAAAATTTGCGACAGTAAAAAATGATTTTTTGAATAATTTACTATAGAAAAGGCAATCCCTGACGTAATTATAATTTGCGACAGTAAAAAATGAATTTTTGAATAATTTACTAAAGAAAAGGCAATCCCTGGCGTAATTAAAACTTGCGACAGTATAAAATTATTTTTTGAATAATTTACTATAGAAAAGGCAATCCCTGGCGTAATTAAAATTTGCGACAGTAAAAAATTATTTTTTGAATAATTTACTCTAGAAAAGGCAATCCCTGGCGTAATTAAAATTTGCGACACTAAACAATTAGTTTTTGAATAATTTACTATAGAAAAGGCAATCCCTGGCGTAATTAAAATTTGCGACAGTAAAAAATTATTTTTTGCAAAATTTACTATAGAAAAGGCAATCCCTGGCGTAATTAAAATTTGCGACAGTAAAAAATTATTTTTTGAATAATTTACTATAGAAAAGGCAATCCCTGGAGTAATTAAAATTTGCGACAGTAAAAAATTATTTTTTGAATAATTTACTCTAGGAAAGGCAATCCCTGGCGTAATTAAAATTTGCGACACTAAACAATTAGTTTTTGAATAATTTACTATAGAAAAGGCAATCCCTGCCGTAATTAAAATTTGCGACAGTAAAAAATGATTTTTTGAATAATTTACTATAGAAAAGGCAATCCCTGACGTGATTATAATTTGCGACAGTAAAAAATGAATTTTTGAATAATTTACTATAGAAAAGGCAATCCCTGGCGTAATTAAAATTTGCGACAGTAAAAAATTATTTTTGAATAATTTACTATAGAAAAGGCAATCCCTGGCGTAATTAAAATTTGCGACACTAAACAATTAGTTTTTGAATAATTTACTATAGAAAAGGCAATCCCTGGCGTATTTAAAATTTGCGACAGTAAAAAATTATTTTTTGAATAATTTACTATAGAAAAGGCAATCCCTGGCGTAATTAAAATTTGCGACAGTAAAAAATTATTTTTTGAATACTTTACTATAGAAAAGGCAATCCCTGGCGTAATTAAAATTTTCGACAGTAAAAAATGAATTTTTGAATAATTTACTATAGAAAAGGCAATCCCTGGCGTAATTAAAATTTGCGACAGTAAAAAATTATTTTTTGAATAATTTACTATAGAAAAGTCAATCCTTGGCGTAATTAAAATTTGCGACAGTAAAAAATTATTTTTGAATAATTTACTATAGAAAAGGCAATCCCTGGCGTAATTATAATTTGCGACAGTATAAAATTATTTTTTGAATAATTTACTATACAAAAGGCAATCCCTTGCGTAATTAAAATTTGCGACAGTAAAAAATTATTTTTTGAATAATTTACTATAGAAAAGGCAATCCCTGGCGTATTTAAAATTTGCGACAGTAAAAAATTAATTTTTGAATAATTTACTATAGAAAAGGCAATCGCTGGCGTAATTATAATTTGCGACAGTAAAAAATGAATTTTTGAATAATTTACTATAGAAAAGGCAATCCCTGGCGTAATTAAAATTTGCGACACTAAACAATTATTTTTTGAATAATTTACTATAGAAAAGGCAATCCCTGGCGTAATTAAAATTTGCGACAGTAAAAAATTATTTTTGCAAAATTTACTATAGAAAAGGCAATACCTGGCGTAATTAAAATTTGCGACAGTAAAAAATGATTTTTTGAATAATTTACTATAGAAAAGGCAATCCCTGGCGTAATTATAATTTGCGTCAGTAAAAAATGAATTTTTGAATAATTTACTATAGAAAAGGCAATCCCTGGCGTAATTAAAATTTGCGACAGTATAAAATTATTTTTTGAATAATTTACTATAGAAAAGGCAATCCCTGGCGTAATTAAAATTTGCGACAGTAAAAAATTATTTTTTGAATAATTTACTCTAGAAAAGGCAATCCCTGGCGTAATTAAAATTTGCGACACTAAACAATTAGTTTTTGAATAATTTACTATAGAAAAGGCAATCCCTGGCGTAATTAAAATTTGCGACAGTAAAAAATGATTTTTTGAATAATTTACTATAGAAAAGGCAATCCCTGACGTAATTATAATTTGCGACAGTAAAAAATGAATTTTTGAATAATTTACTATAGAAAAGGCAATCCCTGGCGTAATTAAAACTTGCGACAGTATAAAATTATTTTTTGAATAATTTACTATAGAAAAGGCAATCCCTGGCGTAATTAAAATTTGCGACAGTAAATAATTATTTTTTGAATAATTTACTCTAGAAAAGGCAATCCCTGGCGTAATTAAAATTTGCGACACTAAACAATTAGTTTTTGAATAATTTACTATAGAAAAGGCAATCCCTGGCGTAATTAAAATTTGCGACAGTAAAAAATTATTTTTTGCAAAATTCACTATAGAAAAGGCAATCCCTGGCGTAATTATAATTTGCGACAGTAAAAAATGAATTTTTGAATAATTTACTATAGAAAAGGCAATCCCTGGCGTAATTATAATTTGCGACAGTAAAAAATTATTTTTTGCAAAATTTACTATAGAAAAGGCAATCCCTGGCGTAATTAAAATTTGCGACAGTAAAAAATTATTTTTTGAATAATTTACTATAGAAAAGGCAATCCCTGGAGTAATTAAAATTTGCGACAGTAAAAAATTATTTTTTGAATAATTTACTCTAGAAAAGGCAATCCCTGGCGTAATTAAAATTTGCGACAGTAAAAAATTATTTTTTGCAAAATTCACTATAGAAAAGGCAATCCCTGGCGTAATTATAATTTGCGACAGTAAAAAATGAATTTTTGAATAATTTACTATAGAAAAGGCAATCCCTGGCGTAATTATAATTTGCGACAGTAAAAAATTATTTTTTGCAAAATTTACTATAGAAAAGGCAATCCCTGGCGTAATTAAAATTTGCGACAGTAAAAAATTATTTTTTGAATAATTTACTATAGAAAAGGCAATCCCTGGCGTAATTAAAATTTGCGACACTAAACAATTAGTTTTTGAATAATTTACTATAGAAAAGGCAATCCCTGGCGTATTTAAAATTTGCGACAGTAAAAAATTATTTTTTGAATAATTTACTATAGAAAAGGCAATCCCTGGCGTAATTAAAATTTGCAACAGTAAAAAATTATTTTTTGAATAATTTACTATAGAAAAGGCAATCCCTGGCGTAATTAAAATTTTCGACAGTAAAAAATTATTTTTTGAATAATTTACTATAGAAAAGGCAATCCCTGGCGTAATTAAAATTTGCGACACTAAACAATTAGTTTTTGAATAATTTACTATAGAAAAGGCAATCCCTGGCGTAATTATAATTTGCGACAGTAAAAAATTAATTTTTGAATAATTTACTATAGAAAAGGCAATCCCTGGCGTAATTATAATTTGAGACAGTAAAAAATTATTTTTTGAATAATTTACTATAGAAAAGTCAATCCCTGGCGTAATTAAAATTTGCGACAGTAAAAAATTATTTTTTGAATAATTTACTATAGAAAAGGCAATCCCTGGCGTAATTAAAATTTGCGACAGTAAAAAATTATTTTTTGCAAAATTTACTATAGAAAAGGCAATCCCTGGCGTAATTAAAATTGGCGACAGTAAAAAATGATTTTTTGAATAATTTACTATAGAAAAGGCAATCCCTGGCGTAATTATAATTTGCGACAGTAAAAAATGAATTTTTGAATAATTTACTATAGAAAAGGCAATCCCTGGCGTAATTAAAACTTGCGACAGTATAAAATTATTTTTTGAATAATTTACTATAGAAAAGGCAATCCCTGGCGTAATTATAATTTGCGACAGTAAAAAATTATTTTTTGCAAAATTTACTATAGAAAAGGCAATCCTTGGCGTAATTATAATTTGCGACAGTAAAAAATTAATTTTTGAATAATTTACTATAGAAAAGGCAATCCCTGGTGTAATTATAATTTGCGACAGTAAAAAATTATTTTTTGAATAATTTACTATAGAAAAGGCAATCCCTGGCGTATTTAAAATTTGCAACAGTAAAAAATTATTTTTTGAATAATTTACTATAGAAAAGGCAAACCCTGGCGTAATTAAAATTTGCGACAGTAAAAAATTATTTTTTGAATAATTTACTATAGAAAAGGCAAATCCCTGGCGTAATTAAAATTTGCGACAGTAAAAAATGAATTTTTGAATAATTTACTATAGAAAAGGCAATCCCTGGCGTAATTAAAATTTGCGACAGTAAAAAATTATTTTTGAATAATTTACTATAGAAAAGGCAATCCTTGGCGTAGTTAAAATTTGCGACAGTATAAAATTATTTTTTGAATAATTTACTATAGAAAAGGCAATCCCTGCGTAATTAAAATATGAGACAGTAAAAAATTATTTTTTGAATAATTTACTATAGAAAAACGCAATCCCTGGCGTAATTAAAAATTTGTGACAGAAAAAATTATTTTTTGAATAATTTACTATAGAAAAGGCAATCCCTGGCGTAATTAAAATTTGCGACAGTATAAAATTATTTTTTGAATAATTTACTATAGAAAAGGCAATCCCTGGCGTAATTAAAATTTGCGACAGTAAAAAATGAATTTTGAATAATTTACTATAGAAAAGGCAATCCCTGGCGTAATTAAAATTTGTGACAGAAAAAATTATTTTTTGAATAATTTACTATAGAAAAGGCAATCCCTGGCGTAATTAAAATTTGTGACAGAAAAAATTATTTTTTGAATAATTTACTATAGAAAAGGCAATCCCTGGCGTAATTAAAATTTGCGACAGTATAAAATTATTTTTTGAATAATTTACTATAGAAAAGGCAATCCTGGCGTAATTAAAATTTGAGACAGTAAAAAATTATTTTTTGAATAATTTACTATAGAAAAGGCAATCCCTGGCGTAATTAAAATTTGCGACAGTAAAAAATTATTTTTTGAATAATTTACTATAGAAAAGGCAATCCCTGGCGTAATTAAAATTTGCGACAGTAAAAAATTAATTTTTGAATAATTTACTATAGAAAAGGCAATCCCTGGCGTAATTAAAATTTGCGACAGTAAAAAATTAATTATTGAATAATTTACTATAAAAAAGGCAGTCCCTGGCGTAATTAAAATTTGCGACCGTAAAAAATTATTTTTTGCAAAATTTACTATAGAAAAGGCATTCCCTGGCGTAATTAAAATTTGAGACATTAAAAATTATTTTTTGAATAATTTACTATAGAAAAGGCAATCCCTGGCATAATTAAAATTTGCGACAGTAAAAAATTATTTTTTGAATAATTTACTATAGAAAAGGCAATCCCTGGCGTAATTAAAATTTGAGACAGTAAAAAATTATTTTTTGAATAATTTATTATAGAAAAGGCAATCCCTGGCGTAATTAAAATTTGCGACAGTAAAAAATTATTTTTGAATAATTTACTATAGAAAAGGCAATCCCTGGCGTAATTAAAATTTGCGACAGTATAAAATTATTTTTTGAATAATTTACTATAGAAAAGGCAATCCCTGGCGTAATTAAAATTTGAGACAGTAAAAATGATTTTTTGAATAATTTACTATAGAAAAGGCAATCCCTGGCGTAATTATAATTTGCGACAGTAAAAAATTATTTTTTGAATAATTAACTATAAAAAATGCAATCCCTGGCGTAATTAAAATTTGCAACAGTAAAAAATTATTTTTTGAATAATTTACTATAGAAAAGGCAATCCCTGGCGTAATTATAATTTGCGACAGTAAAAAATTATTTTTTGAATAATTTACTATCGAAAAGGCAATCCCTGTCGTAATTAAAATTTGCGACAGTAAACAATTATTTTTTGCAAAATTTACTATAGAAAAGGCAATCCCTGGCGTAATTAAAATTTGCGACAGTAAACAATTATTTTTTGCTAAATTTACTATAGAAAAGGCAATCCCTGGCGTAATATAATTTGCGACAGTAAAAAAATATTTTTTGAATAATTTACTATAGAAAAGGCAATCCCTAGCGTAATTAAAATTTGCGACAGTAAAAAACTATTTTTTGAATAATTTACTATAGAAAAGGCAATCCCTGGCGTAATTAAAATTTGCGACAGTAAAAAATTATTTTTTGAATAATTTACTATAGAAAAGGCAATCCCTGGCGCAATTATAATTTGCGACAGTAAAAAATTAATTTTTGAATAATCTACTATAGAAAAGGCAATCCCTGGCGTAATTAAAATTTGCAACAATAAAAATTTATTTTTTGAATAATTTACTATAGAAAAGGCAATCCCTGGCGTAATTAAAATTTGCGACAGTAAAAAATTATTTTTTGAATAATTTACTATAGAAAAGGCAATCTTTGGCGTAATTAAAATTTGCAACAGTAAAAAATTATTTTTTGCAAAATTTACTATAGAAAAGGCAATCCCTGGCGTAATTAAAATTTGCGACAGTAAAAAATTATTTTTTGAATAATTTACTATAGAAAAGGCAATCGCTGGCGTATTTAACATTTGCGACAGTAAAAAACGAATTTTTGAATAATTTACTATAGAAAAGGCAATCCCTGGCGTAATTATAAATTGCGACAGTAAAAAATTAATTTTTGAATAATTTACTATAGAAAAGGCAATCCCTGGCGTAATTAAAATTTGCAACAGTAAAAAAATATTTTTTGCAAAATTTACTATAGAAAAGGCAATCCCTGGCGTAATTAAAATTTGCGACAGTAAAAAATGATTTTTTGAATAATTTACTATAGAAAAGGCAATCCCTGGCGTAATTAAAACTTGCGACAGTAAAAAATTATTTTTTGAATAATTTACTATAGAAAAGGCAATCCCTGGCGTAATTAAAATTTGCGACAGTATAAAATTATTTTTTGAATAATTTACTATAGAAAAGGCAATCCCTGGCGTAATTAAAATTTGCGACAGTAAAAAATGATTTTTTGAATAATTTACTATAGAAAAGGCAATCCCTGGCGTAATTAAAATTTGCGACAGTAAAAAATTATTTTTTGAATAATTTACTATAGTAAAGGCAATCCCTGGCGTAATTAAAATTTGCGACAGTATAAAATTATTTTTTGAATAATTTACTATAGAAAAGGCAATCCCTGGCGTAATTAAAACTTGAGACAGTAAAAAATTATTTTTTGAATAATTTACTATAGAAAAGGCAATCCCTGGCGTAATTAAAATTTGAGACAGTAAAAAATTATTTTTTGAATAATTTACTATA
Source organism: Dioctria linearis (assembly GCA_963930735.1). Taxonomy (NCBI): domain Eukaryota; kingdom Metazoa; phylum Arthropoda; class Insecta; order Diptera; family Asilidae; genus Dioctria; species Dioctria linearis. The sequence goes on along the minus strand of CAWVNZ010001953.1, from coordinate 44,041 downwards.
GAAAAGGCAATCCCTGGCGTAATTAAAATTTGAGACAGTAAAAAATTATTTTTTGAATAATTTACTATAGAAAAGGCAATACCTGGCGTAAGTAAAATTTGCGACAGTAAAAAATTAATTTTTGAATAATTTACTATAGAAAAGGCAATCCCTGGCGTAATTAAAATTTGCGACAGTAAAAAATTATTTTTTGCAAAATTTACTATAGAAAAGGCAATCCCTGGCGTAGTTAAAATTTGCGACAATAAAAAATTAATTTTTGAATAATTTACTATAGAAAAGGCAATCCCTGGCGTAACTAAAATTTGCGACAGTAAAAAATTATTTTTTGAATAATTTACTATAGAAAAGGCAATCCCTGGCGTAATTAAAATTTGCGACAGTAAAAAATTAATTTTTGAATAATTTACTATAGAAAAGGTAATCCCTGGCGTAATTAAAATTTGCGACAGTAAAAAATGAAATTTTGAATAATTTACTATAGAAAAGGCAATCCCTGGCGTAATTAAAATTTGTGACAGAAAACATTATTTTTTGAATAATTTACTATAGAAAAGGCAATCCCTGGCGTAATTAAAATTTGCGACAGTAAAAAATTATTTTTTGAATAATTTACTATAGAAAAGGCAATCCCTGGCGTAATTAAAATTTCCGACAGTATAAAATTATTTTTTGAATAATTTACTATAGAAAAGGCAATCCCTGGCGTAATTAAAATTTGAGACAGTAAAAAATTATTTTTTGAATAATTTACTATAGAAAAGGCAATCCCTGGCGTAATTAATATTTGCGACAGTAAAAAATTATCTTTTGAATAATTTACTATAGAAAAGGCAATCCCTGGTGTAATTAAAATTTGCGACCGTAATTAAAATTTTCGACACTAAAAAATGAATTTTTGAATAATTTACTATAGAAAAGGCAATCCCTGGCGTAATTAAAATTTGCGACACTAAACAATTATTTTTTGCAAAATTTACTATAGAAAAGGCAATCCCTGGCGTAATTAAAATTTGCGACACTAAACAATTATTTTTTGAATAATTTACTATAGAAAAGGCAATCCCTGGCGTAATTATAATTTGCGACAGTAAAAAATGAATTTTTGAATAATTTACTATATAAAAGGCAATCGCTGGCGTAATTAAAATTTGAGACAGTAAAAAATTAATTTTTGAATAATTTACTATAGAAAAGGCAATCCCTGGCGTAATTAAAATTTGCGACAGTAAAAAATTATTTTTTGCAAATTTTACTATAGAAAAGGTAATCCCTGGCGTAATTAAAATTTGCGACAGTAAAAAATTATTTTTTGCAAAATTTACTATAGAAAAGGCAATTTTTTACTGTCTCAAATTTTAATTACGCCAGGGATTGCCTTTTCTATAGTAAATTATTCAAAAATTCCTTTTTTTACTTTCGCAAATTATAATTACGCCAGGGATTGCCTTTTCAATAGTAAATTATTCAAAAAATAATTTTTTACTGTCGCAAATTTTAATTACGCCAGGGATTGCCTTTCTATAGTAAAATTTGCAAAAAATAATTTTTTACTGTCGCAAATTATAATTACGCAGAGATTGCCTTTTCTATAGTAAATTATTCAAAAAATCATTTTTTACTGTCGCAAATTTTAATTACGCCAGGGATTGCCTTTTCTATAGTAAATTATTCAAAAACTAATTTTTTACTGTTGCAAATTTTAATTACGCCAGGGATTGCCTTTTCTATAGTAAATTATTCAAAAAATAATTTTATACTGTCTCAAATTTTAATTACGCCAGTGGATTGCCTTTTCTATAGTAAATTATTCAAAAAATAATTTTTTACTGTTGCAAATTTAATTACGCCTGGGATTGCCTTTTCTATAGTAAATTATTCAAAAAATAAGTTTTTACTGTCGCAAATTATAATTACGCCAGGATTGCCTTTTCTATAGTAAATTATTCAAAAATTAATTGTTTAGTGTCGCAAATTTTAATTACGCCAGGGATTGCCTTTTCTATAGTAAATTATTCAAAAAATAATTTTTACTGTCTCAAATTTTAATTACGCCAGGGATTGCCTTTTCTATAGTAAATTTTGCAAAAAATAATTTTTTACTGTCGCAAATTTTAATTACGCCAGGGATTGCCTTTTCTATAGTAAATTATTCAAAAAATAATTTTTCTGTCGCAAATTTTAATTACGCCAGGGATTGCCTTTTCTATAGTAAATTATTCAAAAAATAATTTTTACTGTTGCAAATTTTAAATACGCCAGGGATTGCCTTTTCTATAGTAAATTATTCAAAAAATCATTTTTTACTGTCGCAAATTTTAATTACGCCAGGGATTGCCTTTTGTATAGTAAATTATTCAAAAAATAATTTTATACTGTCGCAAATTTTAATAACGCCAGGGATTGCCTTTTGTATAGTAAATTATTCAAAAAATAATTTTATACTGTCGCAAATTATAATTACGCCAGGGATTGCCTTTTCTATAGTAAATTATTCAAAAAATAATTTTTACTCTCGCAAATTTTAATTACGCCAGGGATTGCCTTTTCTATAGTAAATTATTCAAAAATTCATTTTTTACTGTCGCAAATTTTAAATACGCCAGGGATTGCCTTTTCTATAGTAAATTATTCAAAAAATAATTTTATACTGTCTCAAATTTTAAATACGCAGGGATTGCCTTTTCTATAGTAAATTATTCAAAAAATAATTTTTTACTGTCGCAAATTTTAATTACGCCAGGGATTGCCCTTTCTATAGTAAATTATTCAAAAATTAATTTTTTACTGTCGCAAATTTTAATTACGCCAGGGATTGCCTTTTCTATAGTAAATTATTCAAAAAATAATTTTTTACTGTTGCAAATTTTAAATACGCCAGGGATTGCCTTTTCTATAGTAAATTATTCAAAAATTCATTTGTTACTGTCGCAAATTTTAATTACGCCAGGGATTGCCTTTTCTATAGTAAATTATTCAAAAAATAATTTTTTACTGTCTCAAATTTTAATTACGCCAGGGATTGCCTTTTCTATAGTAAATTATTCAAAAATTAATTTTTTATTGTCGCAAATTTTAATTACGCCAGGGATTGCCTTTTCTATAGTAAATTTTGCAAAAAATAAATTTTTACTGTCGCAAATTTTAAATACGCCAGGGATTGCCTTTTCTATAGTAAATTATTCAAAAAATAATTTTATACTGTCTCAAATTTTAAATACGCCAGGGATTGCCTTTTCTATAGTAAATTATTCAAAAAATTATTTTTACTGTCGCAAATTTTTAATCTACGCCAGGGGATTGCCTTTTCTATAGTAAATTTTGCAAAAAATAATTTTTTACTGTCGCCAATTTTAAATTACGCCAGGGATTGCCTTTTCTATAGTAAATTATTCAAAAAATAATTTTTAACTGTCGCAAATTTTAATTACGCCAGGGATTGCCTTTTCTATAGTAAATTATTCAAAAATTCATTTTTTACTTTTGCAAATTTTAAATACGCCAGGGATTACCTTTTGTATAGTAAATTATTCAAAAAATAATTTTTTTCTGTCTCAAATTTTAATTACGCCAGGGATTGCCTTTTCTATAGTAAATTTTGCAAAAATAGTTTTTTACTGTCGCAAATTTAATTACGCCAGGGATTGCCTTTTCTATAGTAAATTATTCAAAAAATAATTGTTTAGTGTCGCAAATTTTAATTACGACCAAGGATGGCCTTTTCTATAGTAAATTATTCAAAAAATAATTTTTTACTGTCGCAAATTATAATTACGCCAGGGATTGCCTTTTCTATAGTAAATTATTCAAAATTAATTGTTTAGTGTCGCAAATTTTAATTACGCCAGGATTGCCTTTTCTATATTAAATTATTCAAAAATTAATTTTTTACTGTCTCAAATTTAATTACGCCAGGGATTGCCTTTTCTATAGTAAATTTTGCAAGAAATAATTTTTTACTGTCGCAAATTTAATTACGCCAGGGATTGCCTTTTCTATAGTAAATTATCAAAAAATAATTTTTTCTGTCGGAAATTTTAATTACGCCAGGGATTGCCTTTTCTATAGTAAATTATTCAAAAAATAATTTTTTACTGTTGCAAATTTTAAATACGCAGGGATTGCCTTTTCTATAGTAAATTATTCAAAAATTCATTTTTTACTGTCGCAAATTTAATTACGCCAGGGATTGCCTTTTGTATAGTAAATTATTCAAAAAATAATTTATACTGTCGCAAATTATAATTACGCCAGGGATTGCCTTTTCTATAGTAAATTATTCAAAAATTCATTTTTTACTGTCTAAAAATTTTATTAGGCCATTGATTGCCTTTTCTATAGTAAATTTGCAAAAAATCATTTTTTACTGTCGCAAATTTTAATTACCGCAGGGATTGCCTTTTCTATAGTAAATTTTGCAAAAAATAATTTTTTACTGTCGCAAATTTTAATTACGCCAGGGATTGCCTTTTCTATAGTAAATAATTCAAAAATTCATTTTTACTGTCACAAATTTTAATTACGCCAGGATTGCCTTTTCTATAGTAAATTTTGCAACAAAATAATTTTTTACTGTCGCAAATTTTAATTACGCCAGGGATTGCCTTTTGTATAGTAAATTATTCAAAAATAATTTTATACTGTCGCAAATTATAATTACGCCAGGATTGCCTTTTCTATATTAATTATTCAAAAATTCATTTTTTACTGTCGCAATTTTAATTACGCCAGGGATTGCCTTCTGTATAGTAAATTATTCAAAAAATAATATTATACTGTCGCAAATTATAATTACGCAGGGATTGCCTTTTTCTATAGTAAATTATTCAAAAAATTATTTTTTACTGTCGCAAATTTTAATTACGCAGGATTGCCTTTTCTATAGTAAATTATTCAAAAATTCATTTTTTACTGTCGCAAATTTTTAAATACGCCAGGGATTGCCTTTTCTATAGTAAATTATTCAAAAAATAATTTTATACTGTCTCAAATTTTAAATACGCCAGGATTGCCTTTTCTATAGTAAATTATTCAAAAAATAATTTTTTACTGTCGCAAATTTTAATTACGCCAGGGAGGTGCCTTTTCTATAGTAAATTATTCAAAAATTAATTTTTTACTGTCCAAAATTTTAATTACGCCAGGGATTGCTTTTCTATAGTAAAATATTCAAAAAATAATTTTTTACTGTTGCAAATTTTAAATACGCCAGAGATTGCCCTTTTCTATAGTAAATTATTCAAAATTCATTTTTTACTGTCGCAAATTTTAATTACGCAGATTGCCTTTTCTATAGTAAATTATTCAAAAAATAATTTTTACTGTCACAAATTTAATTACGCCAGGATTGCCTTTTCTATAGTAAATTATTCAAAATTAATTTTTACTGTCGCAAATTTTAATTACGCAGGGATTGCCTTTCTATAGTAAATTTGCAAAAAATAATTTTTACTGTCGCAAATTTAAATACGCCAGGGATTGCCTTTTCTATAGTAAATTATTCAAAAAATAATTTTATACTGTCTCAAATTTTAAATACGTCAGGGATTGCCTTTTCTATAGTAAATTATTCAAAAATAATTTTTTACTGTCGCAATTTTAATTACGCCAGGGATTGCCTTTTCTATAGTAAATTTTGCAAAAAATAATTTTTTACTGTCGCAAATTTTAAATACGCCAGGATTGCCTTTTCTATAGTAAGTTTTGCAAAAATAATTTTACTGTCTCAAATTTTAATTACGCCCAGGGATTGCCTTTTCTATAGTAAAATTATTCAAAAAATTATTTTTTACTGTCGCAAATTATAATTACGCCAGGGATTGCCTTTTCTATAGTAAATTATTCAAAAATAATTTTTTCTGTCACAAATTTTAATTACGCCAGGGATTGCCTTTTCTATAGTAAATTATTCAAAAAATAATTTTTACTGTCTCAAATTTTAGTTACGCCAGGGATTGCCTTTTCTATAGTAAATTATTCAAAAAATTATTTTTTACTGTCGCAAATTTAATTACGCCAGGATTGCTTTTCTATAGTAATTTGCAAAAAATAATTTTTTACTGTCGCCATTTTAATTACGCCAGGGATTGCCTTTTCTATAGTAAATTATTCAAAAAATAATTTTTAACTGTCGCAAATTTTAATTACGCCAGGGATTGCCTTTTCTATAGTAAATTATTCAAAAAATTCATTTTTTACTGTTGCAAATTTTAAATACGCCAGGGATTGCCTTTTGTATAGTAAATTATTCAAAAAATAATTTTTTTCTGTCTCAAATTTTAATTACGCCAGGGATTGCCTTTTATATAGTAAATTTGCAAAAATAGTTTTTTACTGTCGCAAATTTAATTACGCCAGGGATTGCCTTTTCTATAGTAAATTATTCAAAAAATAATTGTTTAGTGTCGCAAATTTTAATTACGCAAGGATTGCCTTTTCTATAGTAAATTATTCAAAAAATAATTTTTTACTGTCGCAAATTATAATTACGCCAGGGATTGCCTTTTCTATAGTAAATTATTCAAAAATTAATTGTTTAGTGTCGCAAATTTTAATTACGCAGGATTGCCTTTTCTATAGTAAATTATTCAAAAATTAATTTTTACTGTCTCAAATTTTAATTACGCCAGGATTGCCTTTTCTATAGTAATTTTGCAAAAAATAATTTTTTACTGTCGCAAATTTTAATTACGCCAGGGATTGCCTTTTCTATAGTAAATTATTCAAAAAATAATTTTTTCTGTCGCAAATTTTAATTACGCCAGGATTGCCTTTTCTATAGTAAATTATTCACAAAATAATTTTTTACTGTTGCAAATTTTAAATACGCCAGGGATTGCCTTTTCTATAGTAAATTATTCAAAAATTCATTTTTTACTGTCGCAAATTTTAATTACGCCAGGATTGCCTTTTGTATAGTAAATTATTCAAAAAATAATTTTATACTGTCGCAAATATAATTACGCCAGGGATTGCCTTTTCTATAGTAAATTATTCAAAAATTCATTTTTTACTGTCTAAAATTTTAATTACGCCATTGATTGCCTTTTCTATAGTAAATTTTGCAAAAAATCATTTTTTACTGTCGCAAATTTTAATTACGCCAGGATTGCCTTTTCTATAGTAAATTTTGCAAAAATAATTTTTTACTGTCGCAAATTTTAATTACGCCAGGGATTGCCTTTTCTATAGTAAATTATTCAAAAATTCATTTTTACTGTCACAAATTTAATTACGCCAGGGATTGCCTTTTCTATAGTAAATTTTGCAAAAAATAATTTTTTACTGTCGCAAATTTTAATTACGCCAGGGATTGCCTTTTGTATAGTAAATTATTCAAAAAATAATTTTATACTGTCGCAAATTTTAATTACGCCAGGGATTGCCTTTTCTATAGTAAATTATTCAAAAATTCATTTTTTACTGTCGCAAATTTTAATTACGCCAGGATTGCCTTCTGTATAGGTAAATTATTCAAAAATAATTTTATACTGTCGCAAATTATAATTACGCCAGGGATTGCCTTTACTATAGTAAATTATTCAAAAAATTATTTTTTACTGTCGCAAATTTTAATTACGCCAGGGATTGCCTTTTCTATAGTAAATTATTCAAAAATTCATTTTTTACTGTCGCAAATTTTAAATACGCCAGGGATTGCCTTTTCTATAGTAAATTATTCAAAAAATAATTTTATACTGTCTCAAATTTTAAATACGCCAGGGATTGCCTTTTCTATAGTAAATTATTCAAAAAATAATTTTTTACTGTCGCAAATTTTAATTACGCCAGGGATTGCCTTTTCTATAGTAAATTATTCAAAAATTAATTTTTTACTGTCGCAAATTTTAATTACGCCAGGGATTGCCTTTTCTATAGTAAATTATTCAAAAAATAATTTTTTACTGTTGCAAATTTTAAATACGCCAGAGATTGCCTTTTCTATAGTAAATTATTCAAAAATTCATTTTTTACTGTCGCAAATTTTAATTACGCCAGGGATTGCCTTTTCTATAGTAAATTATTCAAAAAATAATTTTTACTCTCTCAAATTTTAATTACGCCAGGGATTGCCTTTTGTATAGTAAATTATTCAAAAAATAATTTTTTTCTGTCTCAAATTTTAATTACGCCAGGGATTGCCTTTTCTATAGTAAATTTTGCAAAAAATAATTTTTTACTGTCGCAAATTTTAATTACGCCAGGGATTGCCTTTTCTATAGTAAATTATTCAAAAAATAATTGTTTAGTGTCGCAAATTTTAATTACGCCAGGGATTGCCTTTTCTATAGTAAATTATTCAAAAAATAATTTTTTACTGTCGCAAGTTTTAATTACGCCAGGGATTGCCTTTTCTATAGTAAATTTTGCAAAAATTAATTTTTTACTGTCGCAAATTTTATTACGCCAGGGATTGCCTTTTCTATAGTAAATTATTCAAAAAATAATTGTTTAGTGTCGCAAATTTTAATTACGCCAGGGATTGCCTTTTCTATAGTAAATTATTCAAAAAATAATTGTTTAGTGTCGCAAATTTTAATTACGCCAGGGATTGCCTTTTGTATTGTAAATTATTCAAAAAATAATTTTATACTGTCGCAAATTATAATTACGCCAGGGATAGCCTTTTCTATAGTAAATTATTCAAAAACTCATTTTTTACTGTCGCAAATTATAATTACGCCAGGGATTGCCTTTTCTATAGTAAATTACTCAAAAAATAATTTTTTACTGTCGCAAATTTTAATTACGCCAGGGATTGCCTTTTCTATAGTAAATTATTCAAAAATTCATTTTTTACTGTCGCAAATTTTAATTACGCCAGGGATTGCCTTTTCTATAGTAAATTATTCAAAAACTAATTGTTTAGTGTCGCAAATTTTAATTACGCCAGGGATTGCCTATTCTATAGTAAATTATTCAAAAAATAAAAATTTTAATTACGCCAGGGATTGCCTTTTCTATAGTAAATTATTCAAAAATTAATTTTTTACTGTCGCAAATTTTAATTACGCCAGTGGTTGCCTTTTCTATAGTAAATTTTGCAAAAAATAATTTTTTACTGTCGCAAATTTTAATTACGCCAGGGATTGCCTTTTCTATAGTAAATTATTCAAAAAATAATTTTTACTGTCGCAAATTTTAATTACGCCAGGGATTGCCTTTTCTATAGTAAATTATTCAAAAAATAATTTTTTACTGTCGCAAATTTTAATTGCGCCAGGGATTGCCTTTTCTATAGTAAATTTTGCAAAAAATAATTTTTTACTGTCGCAAATTTTAATTACGCCAGGGATTGCCTTTTCTATAGTAAATTATTCAAAAAATAATTTTTTACTGTCGCAAATTTTAATTGCGCCAGGGATTGCCTTTTCTATAGTAAATTATTCAAAAAATAATTTTTTAGTGTCGCAAATTTTAATTACGCCAGGGATTGCCTTTTCTATAGTAAATTATTCAAAAAATAATTTTTTAGTGTCGCAAATTTTAAATACGCCAGGGATTGCCTTTTCTATAGTAAATTTTGCAAAAATTAATTTTTTACTGTCGCAAATTTTAATTACGCCAGGGATTGCCTTTTCTATAGTAAATTATTCAAAAATTCATTTTTTACTGTCTCAAATTTTAATTACGCCAGGGATTGCCTTTTCTATAGTAAATTTTGCAAAAAATAATTTTATAATGTCGCAAATTATAATTACGCCAGGGATTGCCTTTTTATAGTAAATTATTCAAAAATTCATTTTTTACTGTCGCAAATTTTAATTACGCCAGGGATTGCCTTTTCTATAGTAAATTATTCAAAAAATAATTTTATACTGTCGCAAATTTTAATTACGCCAGGGATTGCCTTTTCTATAGTAAATTATTCAAAAAATAATTTTTTACTGTCGCAAATTTTAATTACGCCAGGGATTGCCTTTTCTATAGTAAATTATTCAAAAAATAATTTTATACTGTCGCAAATTATAATTACGCCAGGGATTGCCTTTTCTATAGTAAATTATTCAAAAATTCATTTTTTACTGTCGCAAATTTTAATTACGCCAGGGATTGCCTTTTCTATAGTAAATTATTCAAAAACTAATTGTTTACTGTCGCAAATTTTAATTACGCCAGGGATTGCCTTTTCTATAGTAAATTTTGCAAAAAATAATTTTTTACTGTCGCAAATTTTAATTACGCCAGGGATTGCCTTTTCTATAGTAAATTTTGCAAAATTAATTTTTTACTGTCTCAATTTTAAATACGCCAGGGATTGCCTTTTCTATAGTAAATTATTCAAAAATAATTTTTTCTGTCACAAATTTTAATTACGCCAGGGATTGCCTTTTCTATAGTAAATTATTCAAAAAATAATTTGTTACTGTCTCAAATTTTAATTACGCCAGGGATTGCCTTTTGTATAGTAAATTATTCAAAAAATAATTTTATACTGTCGCAAATTATAATTACGCCAGGGATTGCCTTTTCTATAGTAAATTATTCAAAAATTCATTTTTTACTGTCGCAAATTTTAATTACGCCAGGGATTGCCTTTTCTATAGTAAATTATTCAAAAATAATTGTTTAGTGTCGCAAATTTTAATTACGCCAGGATTGCCTTTTCTATAGTAAATTATTCAAAAAATAATTGTTTAGTGTCGCAAATTTTAATTACGCCAGGGATTGCCTTTTGTATTGTAAATTATTCAAAAAATAATTTTATACTGTCGCAAATTATAATTACGCCAGGGATAGCCTTTTCTATAGTAAATTATTCAAAAATTCATTTTTTACTGTCGCAAATTATAATTACGCCAGGGATTGCCTTTTCTATAGTAAATTACTCAAAAAATAATTTTTTACTGTCGCAAATTTTAATTAAGCCAGGGATTGCCTTTTCTATAGTAAATTATTCAAAAATTCATTTTTTACTCTCGCAAATTTTAATTACGCCAGGGATTGCCTTTTCTATAGTAAATTATTCAAAAACTAATTGTTTAGTGTCGCAAATTTTAATTACGCCAGGGATTGCCTATTCTATAGTAAATTATTCAAAAAATAAAAATTTTAATTACGCCAGGGATTGCCTTTTCTATAGTAAATTATTCAAAAATTAATTTTTTTACTGTCGCAAATTTTAATTACGCCAGTGGTTGCCTTTTCTATAGTAAATTTTGCAAAAAATAATTTTTTACTGTCGCAAATTTTAATTACGCCAGGGATTGCCTTTTCTATAGTAAATTATTCAAAAAATAATTTTTACTGTCGCAAATTTTAATTACGCCAGGGATTGCCTTTTCTATAGTAAATTATTCAAAAAATAATTTTTTACTGTCGCAAATTTTAATTACTCCAGGATTGCCTTTTCTATAGTAAATTTTGCAAAAAATAATTTTTTACTGTCGCAAATTTTAATTACGCCAGGGATTGCCTTTTCTATAGTAAATTATTCAAAAATTAATTTTTTACTGTCGCAAATTTTAATTACGCCAGGGATTTCCTTTTCTATAGTAAATTTTGCAAAAAATAATTTTTTACTGTCTCAAATTTTAAATACGCCAGGGATTGCCTTTTCTATAGTAAATTATTCAAAAAATAATTTTTTCTGTCACAAATATTAATTACGCCAGGGATTGCCTTTTCTATAGTAAATTATTCAAAAAATAATTTTTTACTGTCTCAAATTTTAATTTCGCCAGGGATTGCCTTTTCTATAGTAAATTATTCAAAAAATAATTATTTAGTGTCGCAAATTTTAATTACGCCAGGGATTGCCTTTTCTATAGTAAATTATTCAAAAAATAATTGTTTAGTGTCGCAAATTTTAATTACGCAAGGGATTGCCTTTTCTATAGTAAATTATTCAAAAATTCATTTTTTACTGTCGCAAATTTTAATTACGCCAGGGATTGCCTTTTCTATAGTAAATTTTGCAAAAAATAATTTTTTACTCTCGCAAATTTTAATTACGCCAGGGATTGCCTTTTCTATAGTAAATTTTGCAAAAATTAATTTTTTACTGTCTCAAATTTTAAATACGCCAGGGATTGCCTTTTCTATAGTAAATTATTCAAAAAATAATTTTTTCTGTCACAAATTTTAATTACGCCAGGGATTGCCTTTTCTATAGTAAATTATTCAAAAAATAATTTTTTACTGTCTCAAATTTTAATTACTCCAGGGATTGCCTTTTCTATAGTAAATTATTCAATAATTCATTTTTTACTGTCGCAAATTTTAAGTACGCCAGGGATTGCCTTTTCTATAGTAAATTATTCAAAAAATAATTGTTTAGTGTCGCAAATTTTAATTACGCCAGGGATTGCCTTTTCTATAGTAAATTATTCAAAAATTCATTTTTTACTGTCGCAAATTTTAATTACGCCAGGGATTGCCTTTTCTATAGTAAATTATTCAAAAACTAATTGTTTACTGTCGCAAATTTTAATTACGCCAGGGATTGCCTTTTCTATAGTAAATTTTGCAAAAAATAATTTTTTACTGTCGCAAATTTTAATTACGCCAGGGATTGCCTTTTCTATAGTAAATTTTGCAAAATTAATTTTTTACTGTCTCAAATTTTAAATACGCCAAGGATTGCCTTTTCTATAGTAAATTATTCAAAAAATAATTTTTTCTGTCACAAATTTTAATTACGCCAGGGATTGCCTTTTCTATAGTAAATTATTCAAAAAATAATTTTTTACTGTCTCAAATTTTAATTACGCCAGGGATTGCCTTTTGTATAGTAAATTATTCAAAAAATAATTTTATACTGTCGCAAATTATAATTACGCCAGGGATTGCCTTTTCTATAGTAAATTATTCAAAAATTCATTTTTTACTGTCGCAAATTTTAATTACGCCAGGGATTGCCTTTTCTATAGTAAATTATTCAAAAAATAATTGTTGAGTGTCGCAAATTTTAATTACGCCAGGGATTGCCTTTTGTATAGTAAATTATTCAAAAAATAATTTTATAATGTCGCAAATTATAATTACGCCAGGGATTGCCTTTTCTATAGTAAATTATTCAAAAAATAATTTTTTACTGTCTCAAATTTTAATTACGCCAGGGATTGCCTTTTTTATTGTAAATTATTCAAAAAATAATTTTATACTGTCGCAAATTATAATTACGCCAGGGATAGCCTTTTCTATAGTAAATTATTCAAAAATTCATTTTTTACTGTCGCAAATTTTAATTACGCCAGGGATTGCCTTTTCTATAGTAAATTTTGCAAAAAATAATTTTTTACTCTCGCAAATTTTAATTACGCCAGGGATTGCCTTTTCTATAGTAAATTATTCAAAAAATAATTGTTGAGTGTCGCAAATTTTAATTACGCCAGGGATTGCCTTTTGTATAGTAAATTATTCAAAAAATAATTTTATACTGTCGCAAATTATAATTACGCCAGGGATTGCCTTTTCTATAGTAAATTATTCAAAAATTAATTTTTTACTGTCGCAAATTTTAATTACGCCAGGGATTGCCTTTTCTATAGTAAATTATTCAAAAAAATAATTTTTTAGTGTCGCAAATTTTAAATACGCCAGGGATTGCCTTTTGTATAGTAAATTATTCAAAAAATAATTTTATACTGTCGCAAATTATAATTACGCCAGGGATTGCCTTTTCTATAGTAAATTATTCAAAAAAAAATTTTTACTGTCTCAAATTTTAATTACGCCAGGGATTGCCTTTTTTATTGTAAATTATTCAAAAAATAATTTTATACTGTCGCAAATTATAATTACGCCAGGGATAGCCTTTTCTATAGTAAATTATTCAAAAATTCATTTTTTACTGTCGCAAATTTTAATTACGCCAGGGATTGCCTTTTCTATAGTAAATTATTCAAAAAATAATTTTTTAGTGTCGCAAATTTTAAATACGCCAGGGATTGCCTTTTCTATAGTAAATTTTGCAAAAATTAATTTTTTACTGTCGCAAATTTTAATTACGCCAGGGATTGCCTTTTCTATAGTAAATTATTCAAAAATTCATTTTTTACTGTCTCAAATTTTAATTACGCCAGGGATTGCCTTTTCTATAGTAAATTTTGCAAAAAATAATTTTATACTGTCGCAAATTATAATTACGCCAGGGATTGCCTTTTCTATAGTAAATTATTCAAAAATTCATTTTTTACTGTCGCAAATTTTAATTACGCCAGGGATTGCCTTTTCTATAGTAAATTATTCAAAAAATAATTTTATACTGTCGCAAATTTTAATTACGCCAGGGATTGCCTTTTCTATAGTAAATTATTCAAAAAATAATTTTTTACTCTCGCAAATTTTAATTACGCCAGGGATTGCCTTTTCTATAGTAAATTATTCAAAAAATAATTTTATACTGTCGCAAATTATAATGACGCCAGGGATTGCCTTTTCTATAGCAAATTATTCAAAAATTCATTTTTTACTGTCGCAAATTTTAATTACGCCAGGGATTGCCTTTTCTATAGTAAATTATTCAAAAATTCATTTTTTACTGTCGCAAATTTTAATTACGCCAGGGATTGCCTTTTGTATAGTAAATTATTCAAAAAATAATTTTTTACTGTCTCAAATTTTAATTACGCCAGGGATTGCCTTTTCTATAGTAAATTTTGCAAAAAATAATTTTTTACTGTTGCTAATTTTAAATACGCCAGGGATTGCCTTTTCTATAGTAAATTTTGCAAAAAATAATTTTTTACTGTCGCAAGTTTTAATTACGCCAGGGATTGCCTTTTCTATAGTAAATTTTGCAAAAAATAATTTTTTACTGTCTCAAATTTTAATTACGCCGGGGATTGCCTTTTCTATAGTAAATTATTCAAAAAATAATTTTTTACTGTCGCAAATTATAATTACGCCAGGGATTGCCTTTTCTATAGTAAATTTTGCAAAAAATAATTTTTTACTGTCGCAAATTTTAATTACGCCAGGGATTGCCTTTTCTATAGTAAATTATAAAAATTAATTTTTTACTGTTGCAAATTTTAATTACGCCAGGGATTGCCTTTTCTATAGTAAATTATTCAAAAAATAATTTTTTACTGTCGCAAATTTTAATTACGCCAGGGATTGCCTTTTCTATAGTAAATTATTCAAAAAATAATTTTTTACTGACGCAAATTTTAATTACGCCAGGGATTGCCTTTTCTATAGTAAAATTTGCAAAAAATAATTTTATACTGTCGGAAATTTTAATTACGCCAGGGATTGCCTTTTCTATAGTAAATTATTCAAAAAATAATTTTATACTGTCGCAAATTTTAAATAAGCCAGGGATTGCCTTTTGTATAGTAAATTATTCAAAAAATAATTTTTTCTGTCACAAATTTTAATTACGCCAGGGATTGCCTTTTCTATAGTAAATTATTCAAAAAATAATTTTTTAGTGTCGCAAATTTTAATTACGCCAGGGATTGCCTTTTCTATAGTAAATTATTCAAAAAATAATTGTTTAGTGTCGCAAATTTTAATTACGCCAGGGATTGCCTTTTCTATAGTAAATTATTCAAAAATTCATTTTTTACTGTCGCAAATTTTAATTACGCCAGGGATTGCCTTTTCTATAGTAAATTATTCAAAAAATAATTTTTTACTGTCTCAAATTTTAATTACGCCAGGGATTGCCTTTTCTATAGTAAATTATTCAAAAATTAATTTTTTACTGTCGCAAATTTTAATTACGCCAGGGATTGCCTTTTCTATAGTAAATTATTCAAAAAATAATTTTTTACTGTCTCAAATTTTAATTACGCCAAGGATTGCCTTTTCTATAGTAAATTTTGCAAAAAATAATTTTTTACTGTCGCAAATTTTAATTACGACAGGGATTGCCTTTTCTATAGTAAATTATTCAAAAATTAATTTTTTACTGTCGCAAATTTTAATTACGCCAGGGATTGCCTTTTCTATAGTAAATTTTGCAAAAAATAATTTTTTACTGTCGCAAATTTTAATTACGCCAGGGATTGCCTTTTCTATAGTAAATTATTCAAAAAATATTTTTTTCTGTCGCAAATTATAATTACGCCAGGGATTGCCTTTTCTATAGTAAATTTTGCAAAAATTAATTTTTTACTGTCTCAAATTTTAAATACGCCAGGGATTGCCTTTTCTATAGTAAATTATTCAAAAAATAATTTTTTCTGTCACAAATTTTAATTACGCCAGGGATTGCCTTTTCTATAGTAAATTATAAAAAAAATAGTTTTTTACTGTCTCAAATTTTAATTACGCCAGGGATTGCCTTTTCTATAGTAAATTTTGCAAAAAATAATTTTTTACTGTCTCAAATTTTAATTACGCCAGGGATTGCCTTTTCTATAGTAAATTATTCAAAAATTAATTTTTTACTGTCGCAAATTTTAATCACGCCAGGGATTGCCTTTTCTATAGTAAATTTTGCAAAAAATAATTTTTTACTGTCGCAAATTTTAATTACGCCAGGGATTGCCTTTTCTATAGTATATTATTCAAAAAATAATTTTATACTGTCGAAAATTTTAATTACGCCAGGGATTGCATTTTGTATAGTAAATTTTGCAAAAAATAATTTTTTACTGTCTCAAATTTTAAATACGCCAGGGATTGCCTTTTCTATAGTAAATTTTGCAAAAAATAATTTTTTACTGTCTCAAATTTTAATTACGCCAGGGATTGCCTTTTCTATAGTAAATTTTGCAAAAATTAATTTTTTACTGTCTCAAATTTTAATTACGCCAGTGATTGCCTTTTCTATAGTAAATTATTCAAAAAATAATTTTTTACTGTTGCAAATTTTAAATACGCCAGGGATTGCCTTTTCTATAGTAAATTATTCAAAAAATAATTTTTTACTGTCGCAAATTTTAATTACGCCAGGGATTGCCTTTTCTATAGTAAATTTTGCAAAAAATAATTTTATACTGTCGCAAATTTTAATTACGCCAGGGATTGCCTTTTCTATAGTAAATTAATCAAAAAATAATTTTATACTGTCGCAAATTTTAAATACGCCAGGGATTGCCTTTTGTATAGTAAATTTTGCAAAAAATAATTGTTTAGTGTCGCAAATTTTAATTACGCCAGGGATTGCCTTTTCTATAGTAAATTATTCAAAAATTAATTTTTTACTGTCGCAAATTATAATTACGCCAGGGATTGCCTTTTCTATAGTAAATTTTGCAAAAAATAATTGTTTAGTGTCGCAAATTTTAATTACGCCAAAGATTGCCTTTTCTATAGTAAATTATTCAAAAATTCATTTTTTACTGTCGCAAATTTTAATTACGCCAGGGATTGCCTTTTCTATAGTAAATTATTCAAAAAATAATTTTTTAGTGTCGCAAATTTTAACTACGCCAGGGATTGCCTTTTCTATAGTAAATTTTGCAAAAAATAATTTTTTACTGTCTCAAATTTTAATTACGCCAGGGATTGCCTTTTCTATAGTAAATTATTCAAAAAATAATTTTTTACTGTTGCAAATTTTAAATACGCCAGGGATTGCCTTTTCTATAGTAAATTATTCAAAAAATAATTGTTTAGTGTCGCAAATTTTAACTACGCCAGGGATTGCCTTTTCTATAGTAAATTTTGCAAAAAATAATTTTTTACTGTCGCAAATTTTAATTACGCCAGGGATTGCCTTTTCTATAGTAAATTATTCAAAAATTCATTTTTTACTGTCGCAAATTTTAATTACGCCAGGGATTGCCTTTTCTATAGTAAATTATTCAAAAAATAATTTTTTCTGTCACAAATTTTAATTACGCCAGGGATTGCATTTTCTATAGTAAATTATTCAAAAAATAATTTTTTACTGTTGCAAATTATAATTACGCCAGGGATTGCCTTTTGTATAGTAAATTATTCAAAAAATAATTTTATACTGTCGCAAGTTTTAATTACGCCAGGGATTGCCTTTTCTATAGTAAATTTTGCAAAAAATAATTTTTTACTGTCGCAAATTTTAAATACGCCAGGGATTGCCTTTTGTATAGTAAATTTTGCAAAAAAATAATTGTTTAGTGTCGCAAATTTTAATTACGCCAGGGATTGCCTTTTCTATAGTAAATTATTCAAAAAATAATTTTTTACTGTCGCAAATTTTAATTACGCCAGGGATTGCCTTTTCTGTAGTAAATTATTCAAAAAATAATTTTTTACTGTTGCAAATTTTAAATACGCCAGGGATTGCCTTTTCTATAGTAAATTATTCAAAAATTCATTTTTTACTTTCGCAAATTTTAATTACGCCAGGGATTGCCTTTTCTATAGTAAATTATTCAAAAATTCATTTTTTACTGTCGCAAATTTTAATTACGCCAGGGATTGCCTTTTCTATAGTAAATTATTCAAAAAATAATTTTTTATTGTCGCAAATTTTAATTTCGCCAGGGATTGCCTTTTGTATAGTAAATTATTCAAAAAATAATTTTATACTGTCGCAAATTATAATTACGCCAGGGATTGCCTTTTCTATAGGAAATTATTCAAAAATTCATTTTTTACTGTCGCAAATTTTAATTACGCCAGGGATTGCTTTTCTGTAGTAAATTATTCAAAAAATAATTGCTTAGTGTCGCAAATTTTAATTACGCCAGGGATTGCCTTTTCTATAGTAAATTTTGCAAAAAATAATTTTTTACTGTCGCAAGTTTTAATTACGCCAGGGATTGCCTTTTCTATAGTAAATTTTGCAAAAAAAAATTTTTTACTGTCGCAAATTTTAATTACGCCAGGGGTTGCCTTTTCTATAGTAAATTATTCAAAAATTCATTTTTTACTGTCGCAAATTTTAATTACGCCAGGGGTTGCCTTTTCTATAGTAAATTTTGCAAAAAATAATTGTTTGGTGTCGCAAATTTTAATTACGCCAGGGATTGCCTTTTCTATAGTAAATTATTCAAAAAATAATTGTATACTGTCGCAAATTTTAAATACGCCAGGGGTTGCCTTTTCTATAGTAAATTTTGCAAAAAATAATTTTATACTGTCTCAAATTTTAATTACGCCAGGGATTGCCTTTTCTATAGTAAATTATTCAAAAAATAATTTTTTACTGTCGCAAATTTTAATTACGCCAGGGATTGCCTATTCTATAGTAAATTATTCAAAAAATAATTGTTTAGTGTCGCAAATTTTAATTACGCCAGGGATTGCCTTTTCTATAGTAAATTTTGCAAAAAATAATTTTTTAGTGTCGCAAATTTTAATTACGCCAGGGATTGCCTTTTCTATAGTAAATTTTGCAAAAAATAATTTTTTACTGTCGCAAGTTTTAATTACGCCAGGGATTGCCTTTTCTATAGTAAATTTTGCAAAAAATAATTTTTTACTGTCTCAAATTTTAATTACGCCAGGGATTGCCTTTTCTATAGTAAATTATTCAAAAAATAATTTTTGACTGTCGCAAATTATAATTACGCCAGAGATTGCCTTTTCTATAGTAAATTATTCAAAAAATAATTTTTTCTGTCACAAATTTTAATTACGCCAGGGATTGCTTTTTCTATAATAAATTATTCAAAAAATAATTTTTTACTTTTGCAAATTTTAAATACGCCAGGGATTGCCTTTTCTATAGTAAATTATTCAAAAATTCATTTTTTACAGTCGCAAATTTTAATTACGCCAGGGATTGCCTTTTCTATAGTAAATTATTCAAAAATTCATTTTTTACTGTCGCAAATTTTAATTAAGCCAGGGATTGCCTTTTCTATAGTAAATTATTCAAAAAATAATTTTTTACTGTCGCAAATTTTAATTACGCCAGGGATTGCCTTTTGTATAGTAAATTATTCAAAAAATAATTTTATACTGTCGCAAATTATAATTAGGCCAGGGACTGCCTTTTCTATACTAAATTATTCAAAAATTCATTTTTTACTGTCGCAAATTTTAATTAAGCCAGGGATTGCCTTTTCTATAGTAAATTATTCAAAAAATAATTGTTTAGTGTCGCAAATTTTAATTACGCCACGGATTTCCTTTTCTATAGTAAATTTTGCAAAAAATAATTTTTTACTGTCGCAAGTTTTAATTACGCCAGGGATTGCCTTTTCTATAGTAAATTTTGCAAAAAATAATTTTTTACTGTCGCAAATTTTAATTACGCCAGGGATTGCCTTTTCTATAGTAAATTATTCAAAAATTCATTTTTTACTGTCGCAAATTATAATTACGCCAGGGATTGCCTTTTCTATAGTAAATTATTCAAAAATTAATTGTTTAGTGTCGCAAATTTTAATTACGCCAGGGATTGCCTTTTCTATAGTAAATTATTCAAAAAATAATTTTATACTGTCGCAAATTATAATTACGCCAGGGATTGCCTTTTCTATAGTAAATTATTCAAAAATTCATTTTTTACTGTCTCAAATTTTAATTACGCCAGGGATTGCCTTTTCTATAGTAAATTTTGCAAAAAATAATTTTTTACTGTCGCAAATTTTAATTACGCCAGGGATTGCCTTTTCTATAGTAAATTTTACAAAAAATAATTTTTTACTGTCGCAAATTTTAATTACGCCAGGGATTGCCTTTTCTATAGTAAATTATTCAAAAATTCATTTTTTACTGTCTCAAATTTTAATTACGCCAGGGATTGCCTTTTCTATAGTAAATTTTGCAAAAAATAATTTTTTACTGTCGCAAATTTTAATTACGCCAGGGATTGCCTTTTCTATAGTAAATTATTCAAAAAATAATTGTTTAGTGTCGCAAATTTTAATTACGCCAGGGATTGCCTTTTCTATAGTAAATTTTGCAAAAAATAATTTTTTACGGTCGCAAGTTTTAATTACGCCAGGGATTGCCTTTTCTATAGTAAATTTTGCAAAAAATAATTTTTAACAGTCTCAAATTTTAATTACGCCAGGGATTGCCTTTTCTATAGTAAATTATTCAAAAAATAATTTTTTACTGTCGCAAATTATAATTACGCCAGGAATTGCCTTTTCTTTGGTAAATTATTCAAAAAATAATTTTTTCTGTCACAAATTTGAATTACGCCAGGGATTGCCTTTTCTATAGTAAATTATTCAAAAATTCATTTTTTACTGTACAAATTTTAATTACGCCAGGGATTGCCTTTTCTATAGTAAATTATTCAAAAAATAATTGTTTAGTGTCGCAAATTTTAATTACGCCAGGGATTGCCTTTTCTATAGTAAATTATTCAAAAATTCATTTTTTACTGTCTCAAATTTTAATTACGCCAGGGATTGCCTTTTCTATAGTAAATTATTCAAAAAATAATTTTTTACTGTTGCAAATTTTAAATACGCCAGTAATTGCCTTTTCTATAGTAAATTATTCAAAAAATAATTGTTTAGTGTCGCAAATTTTAACTACGCCAGGGATTGCCTTTTCTATAGTAAATTTTGCAAAAAATAATTTTTTACTGTCGCAAATTTTAATTACGCCAGGGATTGCCTTTTCTATAGTAAATTATTCAAAAATTCATTTTTTACTGTCGCAAATTTTAATTACGCCAGGGATTGCCTTTTCTATAGTAAATTATTCAAAAAATAATTTTTTCTGTCACAAATTTTAATTACGCCAGGGATTGCCTTTTCTATAGTAAATTATTCAAAAAATAATTTTTTACTATCGCAAATTTTAATTACGCCAGGGATTGCCTTTTGTATAGTAAATTATTCAAAAATTCATTTTTTACTGTCGCAAATTTTAATTACGCCAGGGATTGCCTTTTCTATAGTAAATTATTCAAAAAATAATTTTTTACTGTCGCAAATTTTAATTACGCCAGGGATTGCCTTTTCTGTAGTAAATTATTCAAAAAATAATTTTTTACTGTTGCAAATTTTAAATACGCCAGGAATTGCCTTTTCTATAGTAAATTATTCAAAAATTCATTTTTTACTGTCGCAAATTTTAATTACGCCAGGGATTGCCTTTTCTATAGTAAATTATTCAAAAATTCATTTTTTACTGTCGCAAATTTTAATTACGCCAGGGATTGCCTTTTCTATAGTAAATTATTCAAAAAATAATTTTTTCTGTCACAAATTTTAATTACGCCAGGGATTGCCTTTTCTATAGTAAATTATTCAAAAATTCATTTTTTACTGTACAAATTTTAATTACGCCAGGGATTGCCTTTTCTATAGTAAATTATTCAAAAAATAATTGTTTAGTGTCGCAAATTTTAATTACGCCAGGGATTGCCTTTTCTATAGTAAATTATTCAAAAGATAATTGTTTAGTGTCGCAAATTTTAATTACGCCAGGGATTGCCCTTTCTATAGTAAATTTTGCAAAAAATAATTTTTTACGGTCGCAAGTTTTAATTACGCCAGGGATTGCCTTTTCTATAGTAAATTTTGCAAAAAATAATTTTTAACTGTCTCAAATTTTAATTACGCCAGGGATTGCCTTTTCTATAGTAAATTATTCAAAAAATAATTTTTTACTGTCGCAAATTATAATTACGCCAGGGATTGCCTTTTCTATAGTAAATTATTCAAAAAATAATTTTTTCTGTCACAAATTTTAATTACGCCAGGGATTGCCTTTTCTATAGTAAATTATTCAAAAATTCATTTTTTACTGTACAAATTTTAATTACGCCAGGGATTGCCTTTTCTATAGTAAATTATTCAAAAAATAATTGTTTAGTGTCGCAAATTTCAATTACGCCAGGGATTGCCTTTTCTATAGTAAATTATTCAAAAATTCATTTTTTACTGTCGCAAATTTTAATTACGCCAGGGATTGCCTTTTCTATAGTAAATTTTGCAAAAAATAATTGTTTGGTGTCGCAAATTTTAATTACGCCAGGGATTGCCTTTTCTATAGTAAATTATTCAAAAAATAATTTTATACTGTCGCAAATTTTAAATACGCCAGGGATTGCCTTTTCTATAGTAAATTTTGCAAAAAATAATTTTATACTGTCTCAAATTTTAATTACGCCAGGGATTGCCTTTTCTATAGTAAATTATTCAAAAAATAATTGTTTAGTGTCGCAAATTTTAACTACGCCAGGGATTGCCTTTTCTATAGTAAATTTTGCAAAAAATAATTTTTTACTGTCGCAAATTTTAATTACGCCAGGGATTGCCTTTTCTATAGTAAATTATTCAAAAATTCATTTTTTACTGTCGCAAATTTTAATTACGCCAGGGATTGCCTTTTCTATAGTAAATTATTCAAAAAATAATTTTTTCTGTCACAAATTTTAATTACGCCAGGGATTGCCTTTTCTATAGTAAATTATTCAAAAAATAATTTTTTACTGTCGCAAATTTTAATTACGCCAGGGATTGCCTTTTGTATAGTAAATTATTCAAAAATTCATTTTTTACTGTTGCAAATTTTAATTACGCCAGGGATTGCCTTTTCTATAGTAAATTATTCAAAAAATAATTTTTTACTGTCGCAAATTTTAATTACGCCAGGGATTGCCTTTTCTGTAGTAAATTATTCAAAAAATAATTTTTTACTGTTGCAAATTTTAAATACGCCAGGGATTGCCTTTTCTATAGTAAATTATTCAAAAATTCATTTTTTACTGTCGCAAATTTTAATTACGCCAGGGATTGCCTTTTCTATAGTAAATTATTCAAAAATTCATTTTTTACTGTCGCAAATTTTAATTACGCCAGGGATTGCCTTTTCTATAGTAAATTATTCAAAAAATAATTTTTTCAGTCACAAATTTTAATTACGCCAGGGATTGCCTTTTCTATAGTAAATTATTCAAAAATTCATTTTTTACTGTCTCAAATTTTAATTACGCCAGGGATTGCCTTTTCTATAGTAAATTATTCAAAAAATAATTGTTTAGTGTCGCAAATTTTAATTACGCCAGGGATTGCCTTTTCTATAGTAAATTATTCAAAAGATAATTGTTTAGTGTCGCAAATTTTAATTACGCCAGGGATTGCCTTTTCTATAGTAAATTTTGCAAAAAATAATTTTTTACGGTCGCAAGTTTTAATTACGCCAGGGATTGCCTTTTCTATATTAAATTTTGCAAAAAATAATTTTTAACTGTCTCAAATTTTAATTACGCCAGGGATTGCCTTTTCTATAGTAAATTATTCAAAAAATAATTTTTTACTGTCGCAAATTATAATTACGCCAGGGATTGCCTTTTCTATAGTAAATTATTCAAAAAATAATTTTTTCTGTCACAAATTTTAATTACGCCAGGGATTGCCTTTTCTATAGTAAATTATTCAAAAATTCATTTTTTACTGTACAAATTTTAATTACGCCAGGGATTGCCTTTTCTATAGTAAATTATTCAAAAAATAATTGTTTAGTGTCGCAAATTTTAATTACGCCAGGGATTGCCTTTTCTATAGTAAATTATTCAAAAATTCATTTTTTACTGTCGCAAATTTGAATTACGCCAGGGATTGCCTTTTCTATAGTAAATTTTGCAAAAAATAATTGTTTGGTGTCGCAAATTTTAAATACGCCAGGGATTGCCTTTTCTATAGTAAATTATTCAAAAAATAATTTTATACTGTCGCAAATTTTAAATACGCCAGGGATTGCCTTTTCTATAGTAAATTTTGCAAAAAATAATTTTATACTGTCTCAAATTTTAATTACGCCAGGGATTGCCTTTTCTATAGTAAATTATTCAAAAAATAATTTTTTACTGTCGCAAATTTTAATTACGCCAGGGATTGCCTATTCTATAGTAAATTATTCAAAAAATAATTGTTTAGTGTCGCAAATTTTAATTACGCCAGGGATTGCCTTTTCTATAGTAAATTTTGCAAAAAATAATTTTTTAGTGTCGCAAATTTTAATTACGCCAGGGATTGCCTTTTCTATAGTAAATTTTGCAAAAAATAATTTTTTACTGTCGCAAGTTTTAATTACGCCAGGGATTGCCTTTTCTATAGTAAATTTTGCAAAAAATAATTTTTTACTGTCTCAAATTTTAATTACGCCAGGGATTGCCTTTTCTATAGTAAATTATTCAAAAAATAATTTTTGACTGTCGCAAATTATAATTACGCCAGGGATTGCCTTTTCTATAGTAAATTATTCAAAAAATAATTTTTTCTGTCACAAATTTTAATTACGCCAGGGATTGCCTTTTCTATAATAAATTATTCAAAAAATAATTTTTTACTGTTGCAAATTTTAAATACGCCAGGGATTGCCTTTTCTATAGTAAATTTTGCAAAAAATAATTTTATACTGTCTCAAATTTTAATTACGCCAGGGATTGCCTTTTCTATTGTAAATTATTCAAAAAATAATTTTTTACTGTGGCAAATTTTAATTACGCCAGGGATTGCCTATTCTATAGTAAATTATTCAAAAAATAATTGTTTAGTGTCGCAAATTTTAATTACGCCAGGGATTGCCTTTTCTATAGTAAATTTTGCAAAAAATAATTTTTTAGTGTCGCAAATTTTAATTACGCCAGGGATTGCCTTTTCTATAGTAAATTTTGCAAAAAATAATTGTTTGGTGTCGCAAATTTTAAATACGCCAGGGATTGCCTTTTCTATAGTAAATTATTCAAAAAATAATTTTATACTGTCGCAAATTTTAAATACGCCAGGGATTGCCTTTTCTATAGTAAATTTTGCAAAAAATAATTTTATACTGTCTCAAATTTTAATTAGGCCAGGGATTGCCTTTTCTATAGTAAATTATTCAAAAAATAATTTTTTACTGTCGCAAATTTTAATTACGCCAGGGATTGCCTATTCTATAGTAAATTATTCAAAAAATAATTGTTTAGTGTCGCAAATTTTAAATACGCCAGGGATTGCCTTTTCTATAGTAAATTATTCAAAAAATAATTTTGTACTGTCGCAAATTATAATTACGCCAGGGATTGCCTTTTCTATAGTAAATTATTCAAAAAATAATTTTTTCTGTCACAAATTTTAATTACGCCAGGGATTGCCTTTTCTATAGTAAATTATTCAAAAATTCATTTTTTACTGTACAAATTTTAATTACGCCAGGGATTGCCTTTTCTATAGTAAATTATTCAAAAAATAATTGTTTAGTGTCGCAAATTTTAATTACGCCAGGGATTGCCTTTTCTATAGTAAATTATTCAAAAATTCATTTTTTACTGTCGCAAATTTTAATTACGCCAGGGATTGCCTTTTCTATAGTAAATTTTGCAAAAAATAATTGTTTGGTGTCGCAAATTTTAAATACGCCAGGGATTGCCTTTTCTATAGTAAATTATTCAAAAAATAATTTTATACTGTCGCAAATTTTAAATACGCCAGGGATTGCCTTTTCTATAGTAAATTTTGCAAAAAATAATTTTATACTGTCTCAAATTTTAATTACGCCAGGGATTGCCTTTTCTATAGTAAATTATTCAAAAAATAATTTTTTACTGTCGCAAATTTTAATTACGCCAGGGATTGCCTATTCTATAGTAAATTATTCAAAAAATAATTGTTTAGTGTCGCAAATTTTAATTACGCCAGGGATTGCCTTTTCTATAGTAAATTTTGCAAAAAATAATTTTTTAGTGTCGCAAATTTTAATTACGCCAGGGATTGCCTTTTCTATAGTAAATTTTGCAAAAAATAATTTTTTACTGTCGCAAGTTTTAATTACGCCAGGGATTGCCTTTTCTATAGTAAATTTTGCAAAAAATAATTTTTTACTGTCTCAAATTTTAATTACGCCAGGGGTTGCCTTTTCTATAGTAAATTATTCAAAAAATAATTTTTGACTGTCGCAAATTATAATTACGCCAGGGATTGCCTTTTCTATAGTAAATTATTCAAAAAATAATTTTTTCTGTCACAAATTTTAATTACGCCAGGGATTGCCTTTTCTATAATAAATTATTCAAAAAATAATTTTTTACTGTTGCAAATTTTAAATACGCCAGGGGTTGCCTTTTCTATAGTAAATTATTCAAAAATTCATTTTTTACAGTCGCAAATTTTAATTACGCCAGGGATTGCCTTTTCTATAGTAAATTATTCAAAAATTCATTTTTTACTGTCGCAAATTTTAATTAAGCCAGGGATTGGCTTTTCTATAGTAAATTATTCAAAAAATAATTTTTTACTGTCGCAAATTTTAATTACGCCAGGGATTGCCTTTTTTATAGTAAATTATTCAAAAAATAATTTTATACTGTCGCAAATTATAATTAGGCCAGGGACTGCCTTTTCTATAGTAAATTATTCAAAAATTCATTTTTTACTGTCGGAAATTTTAATTAAGCCAGGGATTGCCTTTTCTATAGTAAATTATTCAAAAAATAATTGTTTAGTGTCGCAAATTTTAATTACGCCAGGGATTGCCTTTTCTATAGTAAATTTTGCAAAAAATAATTTTTTACTGTCGCAAGTTTTAATTACGCCAGGGATTGCCTTTTCTATAGTAAATTATTCAAAAATTCATTTTTTACTGTCGCAAATTATAATTACGCCAGGGATTGCCTTTTCTATAGTAAATTATTCAAAAATTAATTGTTTAGTGTCGCAAATTTTAATTACGCCAGGGATTGCCTTTTCTATAGTAAATTATTCAAAAAATAATTTTATACTGTCGCAAATTATAATTACGCCAGGGATTTCCTTTTCTATAGTAAATTATTCAAAAATTCATTTTTTACTGTTGCAAATTATAATTACGCCAGGGATTGCCTTTTCTATAGTAAATTTTGCAAAAAATAATTTTTTACTGTCGCAAATTTTAATTACGCCAGGGATTGCCTTTTCTATAGTAAATTTTACAAAAAATAATTTTTTACTGTCGCAAATTTTAATTACGCCAGGGATTGCCTTTTCTATAGTAAATTATTCAAAAATTCATTTTTTACTGTCTCAAATTTTAATTACGCCAGGGATTGCCTTTTCTATAGTAAATTTTGCAAAAAATAATTTTTTACTGTCGCAAATTTTAATTACGCCAGGGATTGCCTTTTCTATAGTAAATTATTCAAAAAATAATTGTTTAGTGTCGCAAATTTTAATTACGCCAGGGATTGCCTTTTCTATAGTAAATTTTGCAAAAAATAATTTTTTACGGTCGCAGGTTTTAATTACGCCAGGGATTGCCTTTTCTATAGTAAATTTTGCAAAAAATAATTTTTTACTGTCTCAAATTTTAATTACGCCAGGGATTGCCTTTCCTATAGTAAATTATTCAAAAAATAATTTTTTACTGTCGCAAATTATAATTACGCCAGGGATTGCCTTTTCTATAGTAAATTATTCAAAAAATAATTTTTTCTGTCACAAATTTTAATTACGCCAGGGATTGCCTTTTCTATAGTAAATTATTCAAAAATTCATTTTTTACTGTACAAATTTTAATTACGCCAGGGATTGCCTTTTCTACAGTAAATTATTCAAAAAATAATTGTTTAGTGTCGCAAATTTTAATTACGCCAGGGTCTGCCTTTTCTATAGTAAATTTTGCAAAAAATAACTTTTTTACTGTCGCAAGTTTTAATTACGCCAGGGATTGCCTTTTCTATAGTAAATTTTGCAAAAAATAATTTTTTACTGTCGCAAATTTTAATTACGCCAGGGATTGCCTTTTCTATAGTAAATTATTCAAAAAATAATTTTTTAGTGTCGCAAATTTTAAATACGCCAGGGATTGCCTTTTCTATAGTAAATTTTGCAAAAATTAATTTTTTACTGTCGCAAATTTTAATTACGCCAGCGATTGCCTTTTCTATAGTAAATTATTCAAAAATTCATTTTTTACTGTCTCAAATTTTAATTACGCCAGGGATTACCTTTTCTATAGTAAATTTTGCAAAAAATAATTTTTTACTCTCGCAAATTTTAATTACGCCAGGGATTGCCTTTTCTATAGTAAATTATTCAAAAATTAATTTTTTACTGTCTCAAATTTTAATTACGCCAGGGATTGCCTTTTCTATAGTAAATTTTGCAAAAAATTATTTTTTACTGTCGCAAATTTTAATTACGCCAGGGATTGCCTTTTCTATAGTAAATTTTGCAAAAAATAATTTTTTACTGTCGCAAATTTTAATTACGCCAAGGATTGCCATTTCTATAGTAAATTATTCAAAAAATAATTTTATACTGTCGCAAATTATAATTACGCCAGGGATTGCCTTTTCTATAGTACATTATTCAAAAAATAATTGTTTAGTGTCGCAAATTTTAATTACGCCAGGGATTGCCTTTTCTATAGTAAATTATTCAAAAAATAATTTTTTCTGTCACAAATTTTAATTACGCCAGGGATTGCCTTTTCTATAGTAAATTATTCAAAAATTCATTTTTTACTGTCGCAAATTTTAATTACGCCAGGGATTGCCTTTTCTATAGTAAATTATTCAAAAATTCATTTTTGACTGTCGCAAATTTTAATTACGCCAGGGATTGCCTTTTCTATAGTAAATTATTCAAAAAATAATTTTTTACTGTCGCAAATTTTAATTACGCCAGGGATTGCCTTTTCTATAGTAAATTTTGCAAAAAATAATTTTTTACTGTCGCAAGTTTTAATTACGCCAGGGATTGCCTTTTCTATAGTAAATTTTGAAAAAAATAATTTTTTACTGTCGCAAGTTTTAATTACGCCAGGGATTGCCTTTTCTATAGTAAATTTTGCAAAAATTAATTTTTTACTGTCGCAAATTTTAATTACGCCAGGGATTGCCTTTTCTATAGTAAATTATTCAAAAAATAACTTTATACTGTCGCAAATTTTAATTAAGCCAGGGATTGCCTTTTCTATAGTAAATTATTCAAAAATTCATTTTTTACTGTCGCAAATTTTAATTACGCCAGGGATTGCCCTTTCTATAGTAAATTATTCAAAAAATAATTTTTTACTGTCGCAAATTTTAAATACGCCAGGGATTGCCTTTTGTATAGTAAATTTTGCAAAAAATTATTGTTTAGTGTCGCAAATTTTAATTACGCCAGGGATTGCCTTTTCTATAGTAAATTATTCAAAAAATAATTTTATATTGTCGCAAGTTTTAATTACGCCAGGGATTGCCTTTTCTATAGTAAATTTTGCAAAAAATAATTTTTTACTGTCGCAAATTTTAATTACGCCAGGGATTGCCTTTTCTATAGTAAATTTTGCAAAAAATAATTGTTTACTGTCGCAAATTTTAATTACGCCAGGGATTGCCTTTTCTATAGTAAATTTTGCAAAAAATAATTTTTTACTGTCGCAAATTTTAATTACGCCAGGGATTGCCTTTTCTATAGTAAATTATTCAAAAATTAATTTTTTACTGTCTCAAATTTTAATTAGGCCAGGGACTGCCTTTTCTATAGTAAATTATTCAAAAATTCATTTTTTACTGTCTCAAATTTTAATTACGCCAGGGATTGCCTTTTCTATAGTAAATTATTCAAAAATTCATTTTTTACTGTCTCAAATTTTAATTACGCCAGGGATTGCCTTTTGTATAGTAAATTATTCAAAAAATAATTTTTTACTGTCGCAAATTTTAATTACGCCAGGGATTGCCTTTTCTATAGTAAATTTTGCAAAAAATAATTTTTTACTGTCGCAAATTTTAATTACGCCAGGGGTTGCCTTTTCTATAGTAAATTATTCAAAAAATAGTTTTTTCTGTCGCAAATTTTAATTACGCCAGGGATTGCCTTTTCTATAGTAAACTTTGCAAAAAATAATTTTTTACTGTCGCA
This sequence comes from Dioctria linearis, assembly GCA_963930735.1. NCBI lineage: Eukaryota > Metazoa > Arthropoda > Insecta > Diptera > Asilidae > Dioctria > Dioctria linearis. The sequence goes on along the minus strand of CAWVNZ010001953.1, from coordinate 13,427 downwards.
CACTTTAATTACGCCAGGGATTGCCTTTTCTATAGTAAATTTTGCAAAAAATAATTTTTTACTGTCGCAAATTTTAATTACGCCAGGGATTGCCTTTTCTATAGTAAATTATTCAAAAATTAATTTTTTACTGTCTCAAATTTTAATTTCGCCAGGGATTGCCTTTTCTATAGTAAATTATTCAAAAATTCATTTTTTACTGTCGCAAATTATAATTACGCCAGGGATTGCCTTTTCTATAGTAAATTATTCAAAAAATAATTGTTTAGTGTCGCAAATTTTAATTACGCCAGGGATTGCCTTTTGTATAGTAAATTATTCAAAAAATAATTTTTTACTGTCGCAAATTTTAATTACGCCAGGGATTGCCTTTTGTATAGTAAATTATTCAAAATATAATTTTTTACTGCCTCAAATTTTAATTACGCCAGGGATTGCCTTTTCTATAGTAAATTTTGCAAAAAATAATTTTTTACTGTTGCAATTTTTAATTACGCCAGGGATTGCCTTTTCAATAGTAAATTTTGCAAAAAATAATTTTTTATGGTCGCAAATTTTAATTACGCCAGGGATTGCCTTTTCTATAGTAAATTATTCAAAAAATAATTTTTTACTGTCGCAAATTTTAAATACGCCAGGGATTGCCTTTTGTATAGTAAATTATTCAAAAATTCATTTTTTACTGTCGCAAATTTTAATTACGCCAGGGATTGCCTTTTCCATAGTAAATTTTGCAAAAAATAATTGTTTAGTGTCGCAAATTTTAATTACGCCAGGGATTGCCTTTTGTATAGTAAATTATTCAAAAAATAATTTTTTACTGTCGCAAATTTTAATTACGCCAGGGATTGCCTTTTGTATAGTAAATTATTCAAAAAATAATTTTTTACTGTCTCAAATTTTAATTACGCCAGGGATTGCCTTTTCTATAGTAAATTTTGCAAAAAATAATTTTTTACTGTTGCAATTTTTAATTACGCCAGGGATTGCCTTTTCAATAGTAAATTTTGCAAAAAATAATTTTTTATGGTCGCAAATTTTAATTACGCCAGGGATTGCCTTTTCTATAGTAAATTATTCAAAAAATAATTTTTTACTGTCCCAAATTTTAAATACGCCAGGGATTGCCTTTTGTATAGTAAATTATTCAAAAATTAATTTTTTACTGTCGCAAATTTTAATTACGCCAGGGATTGCCTTTTCCATAGTAAATTTTGCAAAAAATAATTGTTTAGTGTCGCAAATTTTAATTACGCCAGGGATTGCCTTTTCTATAGTAAATTATTCAAAAAATAATTTTTTTCTGTCGCAAATTTTAATTACGCCAGGGATTGCCTTTTCTATAGTAAATTATTCAAAAATTCATTTTTTACTGTCGCAAATTTTAATTACGCCAGGGATTGCCTTTTCTATAGTAAATTTTGCAAAAAATAATTTTTGCTGTCGTAAATTTTAATTACGCCAGGGATTGCCTTTTCTATAGTAAATTATTCAAAAAATAATTTTTTACTGTTGCAAATTTTAATTACGACAGGGAATGCCTTTTCTATAGTAAATTATTCAAAAAATAATTTTTTACTGTGGCAAATTTTAAATACGCCAGGGATTGCCTTTTCTATAGTAAATTTTGCAAAAAATAATTGTTTAGTGTCGCAAATTTTAATTACGCCAGGGATTGCCTTTTCTATAGTAAATTATTCACAAAATAATTTTTTACTGTCTCAAATTTTAATTACGCCAGGGATTGCCTTTTCTATAGTAAATTATTCAAAAATTCATTTTTTACTGTCGCAAATTATAACTACGCCAGGGATTGCCTTTTCTATAGTAAATTTTGCAAAAAATAATTGTTTAGTGTCGCAAATTTTAATTACGCCAGGGATTACCTTTTCTATAGTAAATTATTCAAAAATTCATTTTTTACTGTCGCAAATTTTAACTACGCCAGGGATTGTCTTTTCCATAGTAAATTATTCAAAAAATAATTTTTTACTGTCTCAAATTTTAATTACGCCAGGGATTGCCTTTTCTATAGTAAATTTTGCAAAAAATAATATTTTACTGTTGCAAATTTTAAATACGTCAGGGATTGCATTTTGTATAGTAAATTTTGCAAAAAATAATTGTTTAGTGTCGCAAATTTTAAATACGCCAGGGATTGCCTTTTGTATAGTAAATTTTGCAAAAAATAATTTTTTGCTGTCGCAAATTTTAATTACGCCAGGGATTGCCTTTTCTATAGTAAATTTTGCAAAAAATAATTTTTTACTGTCGCAAATTTTAATTACGCCAGGGATTGCCCTTTCTATAGTAAATTTTGCAAAAATTCATTTTTTACTGTCGCAAATTTTAATTACGCCAGGGATTGCCTTTTCTATAGTAAATTTTGCAAGAAATAATTTTTTACTGTCGCAAATTTTAAATACGCCAGGGATTGCCGTTTCTATAGTAAATTTTGCAAAAAATAATTGTTTAGTGTCGCAAATTTTAATTACGCCAGGGATTGCCTTTTCTATAGTAAATTATTCAAAAAATAATTTTTTACTGTCTCAAATTTTAATTACGCCAGGGATTGCCTTTTCTATAGTAAATTATTCAAAAATTCATTTTTTACTGTCGCAAATTATAATTACGCCAGGGTTTGCCTTTTCTATAGTAAATTTTGCAAAAAATAATTGTTTAGTGTCGCAAATTTTAATTACCCCAGGGATTGCCTTTTCTATAGTAAATTATTCAAAAAATAATTTTTTACTGTCGCAAATTTTAATTACGCCAGGGATTGCCTTTTCTATAGTAAATTATTCAAAAATTCATTTTTTACTGTCTCAAATTTTAATTACGCCAGGGATTGCCTTTTCTATAGTAAATTTTGCAAAAAATAATTTTTTACTGTCGCAAATTTTAATTACGCCAGGGATTGCATTTTCTATAGTAAATTTTGCAAAAAATAATTTTTTACTGTCGCAAATTTTAATTACGCCAGGGATTGCCTTTTCTATAGTAAATTTTGCAAAAATTAATTTTTTACTGTCTCAAATTTTACTTACGCCAGGGATTGCCTTTTCTATAGTAAATTATTCAAAAATTCATTTTTTACTGTCGCAAATTATAATTACGACAGAGATTGCCTTTTCTATAGTAAATTATTCAAAAAATAATTTTTTACTGTCGCAAATTTTAATTACGCCAGGGATTGCCTTTTCTATAGTAAATTATTCAAAAAATAATTTTTGACTGTCTCAAATTATAAATACGCCAGGGATTGCCTTTTCTATAGTAAATTTTGCAAAAATTAATTTTTTTCTGTCGCAAATTTTAATTACGCCAGGGATTGCCTTTTCTATAGTAAATTTTGCAAAAAATAATTTTTTACTGTCTCAAATTTTAATTACGCCAGAGATTGCCTTTTCTATAGTAAATTATTCAAAAAATAATTGTTTAGTGTCGCAAATTATAATTACGCCAGAGATTGCCTTTTCTATAGTAAATTATTCAAAAAATAATTTTTTACTGTCGCAAATTTTAATTACGCCAGGGATTGCCTTTTCTATAGTAAATTTTGCAAAAATTAATTTTTTACTGTCGCAAATTTTAATTACGCCAGGGATTGCCTTTTCTATAGTAAATTTTGCAAAAAATAATTTTTTACTGTCGCAAATTTTAATTACGCCAGGGATTGCCTTTTCTATAGTAAATTATTCAAAAAGTAATTTTTACTGTCTCAAATTTTAATTACGCCAGGGATTGCCTTTTCTATAGTAAATTATTCAAAAAATAATTTTTTCTGTCACAAATTTCAATTACGCCAGGGATTGCCTTTTCTATAGTAAATTATTCAAAAAATAATTTTTTCTGTCACAAATTTTAATTACGCCAGAGATTGCCTTTTCTATAGTAAATTATTCAAAAAATAATTGTTTAGTGTCGCAAATTATAATTACGCCAGAAATTGCCTTTTCTATAGTAAATTATTCAAAAAATAATTTTTTACTGTCGCAAATTTTAATTACGCCAGGGATTCCCTTTTCTATAGTAAATTTTGCAAAAATTAATTTTTTACTGTCGCAAATTTTAATTACGCCAGGGATTGCCTTTTCTATAGTAAATTTTGCAAAAATTAATTTTTTACTGTCGCAAATTTTAATTACGCCAGGGATTGCCTTTTCTATAGTAAATTATTCAAAAATTCATTTTTTACTGTCGCAAATTTTAATTACGCCAGGGATTGCCTTTTCTATAGTAAATTTTGCAAAAAATAATTTTTTACTGTCGCAAATTTTAATTACGCCAGGGATTGCCTTTTCTATAGTAAATTTTGCAAAAAATAATTTTTTACTGTCTCAAATTTTAATTACGCCAGGGATTGCCTTTTCTATAGTAAATTATTCAAATATTCATTTTTTACTGTCGCAAATTATAATTACGCCAGGGATTGGCTTTTCTATAGTAAATTATTCAAAAAATAATTTTTTACTGTCGCAAATTTTAATTACGCCAGGGATTGCCTTTTCTATAGTAAATTATTCAAAAAATAATTTTTTACTGTCTCAAATTTTAATTACGCCAGGGATTGCCTTTTCTGTAGTAAATTATTCAAAAAATAATTTTTTACTGTTGCAAATTTTAAATACGCCAGGGATTGCCTTTTCTATAGTAAATTTTGCAAAAATTAATTTTTTACTGTCGCAAATTTTAATTACGCCAGGGATTGCCTTTTCTATAGTAAATTATTCAAAAAATAATTTTATACTGTCGCAAATTTTAATTACGACAGGGATTGCCTTTTGTATAGTAAATTATGCAAAAAATAATTGTTTAGTGTCGCAAATTTTAATTACGCCATGGATTGCCTTTTCTATAGTAAATTATTCAAAAATAATTTTATACTGTCGCAAGTTTTAATTACGCCAGGGATTGCCTTTTCTATAGTAAATTTCGCAAAAATTAATTTTTTACTGTCGCAAATTTTAATTACGCCAAGGATTGGCTTTTCTATAGTAAATTTTGCAAAAAATAATTTTTTACTGTCGCAAATTATAATTACGCCAGGGATTGCCTTTTCTATAGTAAATTATTCAAAAAATAATTTTATACTGTCGCAAATTTTAAATACGCCAGGGATTGCCTTTACTTTAGTAAATTATTCAAAAATTCATTTTTTACTGTCGCAAATTTTAATTACGCCAGGGATTGCCTTTTCTATAGTAAATTATTCAAAAAATAATTTTTTACTGTCGCAAATTTTAAATACGCCAGGGATTGCCTTTTGTATAGTAAGTTTTGCAAAAAATAATTTTTTTACTGTCGCAAATTATAATTACGCCAGGGATTGCCTTTTCTATAGTAAGTTATTCAAAAAATAATTTTATACTGTCGCAAGTTTTAATTACGCCAGGGATTGCCTTTTCTATAGTAAATTTTGCAAAAATAATTTTTTACTGTCGCAAGTTTTAATTACGCCAGGGATTGCCTTTTCTATAGTAAATTTTGCAAAAAATAATTTTTTACTGTCGCAAATTTTAATTACGCCAGGGATTGCCTTTTCTATAGTAAATTATTCAAAAAATAATTTTTTACTGTCTCAAATTTTAATTACGCCAGGGATTGCCTTTTGTATAGTAAATTTTGCAAAAAATAATTGTTTAGTGTCGCAAATTTTAATTACGCCAGGGATTGCCTTTTCTATAGTAAATTATTCAAAAAATAATTTTATACTGTCGCAAATTATAATTACGCCAGGGATTGCCTTTTCTATAGTAAATTATTCAAAAATTAATTGTTTAGTGTCGCAAATTTTAATTACGCCAGGAATTGCCTTTTCTATAGTAAATTTTGCAAAAAATAATTTTTTACTGTCTCAAATTTTAAATACGCCAGGGATTGCCTTTTCTATAGTTAATTATTCAAAAAATAATTTTTTCTGTCACAAATTTTAATTATGCCAGGGATTGCCTTTTCTATAGTAAATTATTCAAAAAACAATTTTTTACTGTCTCAAATTTTAATTACACCAGGGATTGCCCTTTTCTATAGTAACTTATTCAAAAAATAATTGTTTACTGTCGCAAATTTTAATTACGCCAGGGATTGCCTTTTCTATAGTAAATTATTCAAAAATTCATTTTTTACTGTCGCAAATTTTAATTACGCCAGGGATTGCCTTTTCTATAGTAAATTTTGCAAAAAATAATTTTTTACTGTCTCAAATTTTAAATACGCCAGGGATTGCCTTTTCTATAGTTAATTATTCAAAAAATAATTTTTTCTGTAACAAATTTTAATTACGCCAGGGATTGCCTTTTCTATAGTAAATTATTCAAAAAACAATTTTTACTGTCTCAAATTTTAATTACACCAGGGATTGCCTTTTCTATAGTTAATTATTCAAAAAATAATTTTTTCTGTCACAAATTTTAATTACGCCAGGGATTGCCTTTTCTATAGTAAATTATTCAAAAAATAATTTTTTATTGTCGCAAATTTTAATAACGCCAGGGATTGCCTATTCTATAGTAAATTATTCAAAAAATAATTTTTTACTGTCGCAAATTTTAAATACGCCAGGGATTGCCTTTTGTATAGTAAATTTTGCAAAAAATAATTGTTTACTGTCGCAAATTTTAATTACGCCAGGGATTCCCTTTTCTATAGTAAATTTTGCAAAAAATTACTTTTTTACTGTCGCAATTTTAATTACGCCAGGGATTGCCTTTTCTATAGTAAATTTTGCAAAAATTAATTTTTTACTGTCGCAAATTTTAATTACGCCAGGGATTGCCTTTTCTATAGTAAATTATTCAAAAATTCATTTTTTACTGTCGCAAATTTTAATTACGCCAGGGATTGCCTTTTCTATAGTAAATTATTCAAAAAATAATTGTTTAGTGTCGCAAATTTTAATTACGCCAGGGATTGCCTTTTCTATAGTAAATTATTCAAAAATTCATTTTTTACTGTCGCAAATTTTAATTACGCCAGGGATTGCCTTTTCTATAGTAAATTTTGCAAAAAATAATTTTTTATTGTCGCAAATTTTAATTACGCCAGGGATTGCCTTTTCTATAGTAAATTTTGCAAAAAATAATTTTTTACTGTCTCAAATTTTAATTACGCCAGGGATTGCCTTTTCTATAGTAAATTATTCAAATATTCATTTTTTACTGTCGCAAATTTTAATTACGCCAGGGATTGCATTTTCTATAGTAAATTATTCAAAAAATAATTTTTACTGTTGCAAATTATAATTACGCAGGGATTGCCTTTTCTATAGCAAATTATTCAAAAATTCATTTTTACAGTCTCAAATTTTAATTACGCCAGGGATTGCCTTTTCTATAGTAAATTTTGCAAAAAATAATTGTTTACTGTCGCAAATTTTAATTACGCCAGGGATTGCCTTTTCTATAGTAAATTTTGCAAAAAATAATTGTTTACTGTCGCAAATTATAATTACGCCAGGGATTGGCTTTTCTATAGTAAATTATTCAAAAAATAATTTTTTACTGTCGCAAATTTTAATTACGCCAGGGATTGCCTTTTCTATAGTAAATTATTCAAAAAATAATTTTTTACTGTCTCAAATTTTAATTACGCCAGGGATTGCCTTTTCTGTAGTAAATTATTCAAAAAATAATTTTTTACTGTTGCAAATTTTAAATACGCCAGGGATTGCCTTTTCTATAGTAAATTTTGCAAAAATTAATTTTTTACTGTCGCAAATTTTAATTACGCCAGGGATTGCCTTTTCTATAGTAAATTATTCAAAAAATAATTTTATACTGTCGCAAATTTTAATTACGACAGGGATTGCCTTTTGTATAGTAAATTATGCAAAAAATAATTGTTTAGTGTCGCAAATTTTAATTACGCCAGGGATTGCCTTTTCTATAGTAAATTATTCAAAAAATAATTTTATACTGTCGCAAGTTTTAATTACGCCAGGGATTGCCTTTTCTATAGTAAATTTCGCAAAAATTAATTTTTTACTGTCGCAAATTTTAATTACGCCAAGGATTGCCTTTTCTATAGTAAATTTTGCAAAAAATAATTTTTTACTGTCGCAAATTATAATTACGCCAGGGATTGCCTTTTCTATAGTAAATTATTCAAAAAATAATTTTATACTGTCGCAAATTTTAAATACGCCAGGGATTGCCTTTACTTTAGTAAATTATTCAAAAATTCATTTTTTACTGTCGCAAATTTTAATTACGCCAGGAATTGCCTTTTCTATAGTAAATTATTCAAAAAATAATTTTTTACTGTCGCAAATTTTAAATACGCCAGGGATTGCCTTTTGTATAGTAAGTTTTGCAAAAAATAATTTTTTACTGTCGCAAATTATAATTACGCCAGGGATTGCCTTTTCTATAGTAAGTTATTCAAAAAATAATTTTATACTGTCGCAAGTTTTAATTACGCCAGGGATTGCCTTTTCTATAGTAAATTTTGCAAAAAATAATTTTTTACTGTCGCAAGTTTTAATTACGCCAGGGATTGCCTTTTCTATAGTAAATTTTGCAAAAAATAATTTTTTACTGTCGCAAATTTTAATTACGCCAGGGATTGCCTTTTCTATAGTAAATTATTCAAAAAATAATTTTTTACTGTCTCAAATTTTAATTACGCCAGGGATTGCCTTTTGTATAGTAAATTTTGCAAAAAATAATTGTTTAGTGTCGCAAATTTTAATTACGCCAGGGATTGCCTTTTCTATAGTAAATTATTCAAAAAATAATTTTATACTGTCGCAAATTATAATTACGCCAGGGATTGCCTTTTCTATAGTAAATTATTCAAAAATTAATTGTTTAGTGTCGCAAATTTTAATTACGCCAGGAATTGCCTTTTCTATAGTAAATTTTGCAAAAAATAATTTTTTACTGTCTCAAATTTTAAATACGCCAGGGATTGCCTTTTCTATAGTTAATTATTCAAAAAATAATTTTTTCTGTCACAAATTTTAATTACGCCAGGGATTGCCTTTTCTATAGTAAATTATTCAAAAAACAATTTTTTACTGTCTCAAATTTTAATTACACCAGGGATTGCCTTTTCTATAGTAACTTATTCAAAAAATAATTGTTTACTGTCGCAAATTTTAATTACGCCAGGGATTGCCTTTTCTATAGTAAATTATTCAAAAATTCATTTTTTACTGTCGCAAATTTTAATTACGCCAGGGATTGCCTTTTCTATAGTAAATTTTGCAAAAAATAATTTTTTACTGTCTCAAATTTTAAATACGCCAGGGATTGCCTTTTCTATAGTTAATTATTCAAAAAATAATTTTTTCTGTAACAAATTTTAATTACGCCAGGGATTGCCTTTTCTATAGTAAATTATTCAAAAAACAATTTTTTACTGTCTCAAATTTTAATTACACCAGGGATTGCCTTTTCTATAGTTAATTATTCAAAAAATAATTTTTTCTGTCACAAATTTTAATTACGCCAGGGATTGCCTTTTCTATAGTAAATTATTCAAAAAATAATTTTTTATTGTCGCAAATTTTAATAACGCCAGGGATTGCCTATTCTATAGTAAATTATTCAAAAAATAATTTTTTACTGTCGCAAATTTTAAATACGCCAGGGATTGCCTTTTGTATAGTAAATTTTGCAAAAAATAATTGTTTACTGTCGCAAATTTTAAATACGCCAGGGATTGCCTTTTCTATAGTAAATTTTGCAAAAATTAATTTTTTACTGTCGCAAATTTTAAATACGCCAGGGATTGCCTTTTGTATAGTAAATTATTCAAAAAATATTTGTTTAGTGTCGCAAATTTTAATTACGACAGGGATTGCCTTTTCTATAGTAAATTTTGCAAAAAATTATTTTTTACTGTCGCAAGTTTTAATTACGCCAGGGATTGCCTTTTCTATAGTAAATTTTGCAAAAAATAATTTTTTACTGTTGCAAATTTTAAATACACCAGGGATTGCCTTTTCTATAGTAAATTATTCAAAAAATAATTTTTTACTGTCGCAAATTTTAATTACGCGAGGGATTGCCTTTTCTATAGTAAATTATTCAAAAAATAATTGTTTAGTGTCGCAAATTTTAATTACTTCAGGGATTGCCTTTTCTTTAGTAAATTATTCAAAAATTCATTTTTTACTGTCGCCAATTTTAATTACGCCAGGGATTGCCTTTTCTATAGTAAATTATTCAAAAAATAATTTTTTATTGTCGCAAATTTTAAATACGCCAGGGATTGCCTTTTGTATAGTAAATTTTGCAAAAAATAATTGTTTAGTGTCTCAAATTTTAATTACGCCAGGGATTGCCTTTTCTATAGTAAGTTATTCAAAAAATAATTTTATACTGTCGCAAATTTTAATTACGCCAGGGATTGCCTTTTCTATAGTAAATTATTCAAAAAATAATTTTTTACTGTCGCAAATTTTAATTACGCCAGGGATTGCCTTTTCTATAGTAAATTTTGCAAAAAATAATTGTTTACTGTCGCAAATTTCAATTACACCAGGGATTGCCTTTTCTATAGTAAATTTTGCAAAAAATAATTTTTTACTGCGCAAATTTTAAATACGCCAGGGATTGCCTTTTGTATAGTAAATTTTGCAAAAAATAATTGTTTAGTGTCGCAAATTTTAATTACGCCAGGGATTGCCTTTTCTATAGTAAATTATTCAAAAATAATTTTTTACTGTCGCAAATTTTAATTATGCCAGGGATTGCCATTTCTATAGAAAATTTTGCAAAAAATAATTGTTTACTGTCGCAAATTTTAATTACGCCAGGGATTGCCTTTTCTATAGTAAATTTTGCAAAAAATAATTTTTTACTGTCGCAAATTTTAAATACGCCAGGGATTGCCTTTTCTATAGTAAATTTTGCAAAAAATAATTTTTTACTGTCGCAAATTATAATTACGCCAGGGATTGCCTTTTCTATAGTAAATTATTCAAAAAATAATTTTTTACTGTCGCAAGTTTTAATTACGCCAAGGATTGCCTTTTCTATAGTAAATTATTCAAAAAATAATTTTATATTGTCTCAAATTTTAATTACGCCAGGGATTGCCTTTTCTATAGTAAATTATTCAAAAAATAATTTTTTACTGTCGCAAATTATAATTACGCCAGGGATTGCCTTTTCTATAGTAAATTATTCAAAAATTCATTTTTTACTGTCGCAAATATTAATTACGCCAGGGATTGCCTTTTCTATAGTAAATTATTCAAAAAATAATTTTTTACTGTCGCAAATTTTAATTACGCCAGGGATTGCCTTTTCTATAGTAAATTATTCAAAAAATAATTTTTTACTGTTGCAAATTTTAAATACGCCAGGGATTGCCTTTTCTATAGTAAATTATTCAAAAAATAATTTTTTACTCTCTCAAATTTTAACTACGCCAGGGATTGCTTTTTCTATAGTAAATTTTGCAAAAAATAATTTTTTACTGTCGCAAATTTTAATTACGCCAGGGATTGCCTTTTCTATAGTAAATTTTGCAAAAAATAATTTTTTACTGTCGCAAATTTTAATTACGCCAGGGATTGCCTTTTCTATAGTAAATTATTCAAAAAATAATTTTTTACTGTCTCAAATTTTAATTAAGCCAGGGATTGCCTTTTCTATAGTAAATTTTGCAAAAAATAATTTTTTACTGTCGCAAGTTTTAGTTACGCCAGGGATTGCCTTTTCTATAGTAAATTTTGCAAAAATTAATTTTTTACTGTCGCAAATTTTAATTACGCCAGGGATTGCCTTTTCTATAGTAAATTTTGCAAAAAATAATTTTTTACTGTCGCAAGTTTTAATTACGCCAGGGATTGCCTTTTCTATAGTAAATTTTGCAAAAATTAATTTTTTACTGTCGCAAATTTTAATTACGCCAGGGATTGCCTTTTCTATAGTAAATTATTCAAAAACTAATTTTTTACTGTCGTAAATTTTAATTACGCCAGGGATTGCCTTTTCTATAGTAAATTATTCAAAAAATAATTTTTACTGTCGCAAATTTTAATTACGCCAGGGATTGCCTTTTGTATAGTAAATTTTGCAAAAAATAATTTTTTACTGTCTTAAATTTTAATTACGCCAGGGATTGCCTTTTCTATAGTAAATTTTGCAAAAAATAATTTTTTACTGTCGCAAATTTTAATTACGCCAGGGATTGCCTTTTCTATAGTAAATTATTCAAAAAATAATTTTTTACTGTCTCAAATTTTAATTACGCCAGGGATTGCCTTTTCTATAGTAAATTATTCAAAAAATAATTTTTTACTGTCTCAAATTTTAATTACGCCAGGGATTGCCTTTTCTATAGTAAATTATTCAAAAAATAATTTTTTACTGTCGCAAATTTTAATTACGCCAGGGATTGCCTTTTCTATAGTAAATTATTCAAAAAATCATTTTTTACTGTCGCAAATTTTAACTAAGCCAGGGATTGCCTTTTCTATAGTAAATTTTGCAAAAAATAATTGTTTACTGTCGCAAGTTTTAATTACGCCAGGGATTGCCTTTTCTATAGTAAATTATTCAAAAATTCATTTTTTACTGTCGCAAATTTTAATTACGGCAGGGATTGACTTTTCTATAGTAAATTTTGCAAAAAATCATTTTTTACTCTCTCAAATTTTAATTACGCCAGGGATTGCCTTTTCTATAGTAAATTATTCAAAAAATAATTTTTTACTGTCGCAAATTTTAATTACGCCAGGGATTATTCAAAAAATAATTTTTTACTGTTGCAAATTTTAAATACGCCAGGGATTGCCTTTTCTATAGTAAATTATTCAAAAAATAATTTTTTACTGTCGCAAATTATAATTACGCCATGGATTGCCTTTTCTATAGTAAATTTTGCAAAAAAATAATTTTTTACTGTTGCAAATTTTAATTACGCCAGGGATTGCCTTTTCTATAGTAAATTTTGCAAAAAATAATATTTTACTGTCGCAAATTTTAATTACGTCAGGGATTGCCTTTTCTATAGTAAATTATTCAAAAAATAATTTTTTACTGTCGCAAGTTTTAATTACGCCAAGGATTGCCTTTTCTATAGTAAATTATTCAAAAAATAATTTTATATTGTCTCAAATTTTAATTACGCCAGGGATTGCCTTTTCTATAGTAAATTATTCAAAAAATAATTTTTTACTGTCGCAAATTATAATTACGCCAGGGATTGCCTTTTCTATAGTAAATTATTCAAAAATTCATTTTTTACTGTCGCAAATATTAATTACGCAGGGATTGCCTTTTCTATAGTAAATTATTCAAAAAATAATTTTTTACTGTCGCAAATTTTAATTACGCCAGGGATTGCCTTTTCTATAGTAAATTATTCAAAAAATAATTTTTTACTGTTGCAAATTTTAAATACGCCAGGGATTGCCTTTTCTATAGTAAATTATTCAAAAATAATTTTTTACTCTCTCAAATTTTAAC